>JAPQNM010000041.1:3303223-3313223 GCA_029783475.1 Metacarcinus magister | reverse complement strand
GAGCTGGGGGAGGCCTGAGCTGGGGGAGGGCTGAGCTGGGTGAGGGCTGAGCTGGGGAAGGGCTGAGCTGGGGGAGGGGTGAGCTGGGGGAGGGATGAGCTGAGGGAGGGCTGAGCTAAAGGTGAGCTGGGATGAAGTGAACTAAACTAAGAGACACAAGTTATAATATGGGCTTGGACACGAAAATAAATGAAAACTGGGCTAATCTAAACCAGTCTTTCCTTGGCTTATCTAAGATGGTTTAAACTGGGGTAAGCTGGGGTGGTCTGGCTAGTGAATATTTAGTCTGGGGCGCCCTGAGGTGAGACTGGGGAAAACTGGGGAAAACTGGGGTGGTTTGGTCTAACGGAGGCTTGGATTAATGTGGTCTGGGTAGGGAATATTTGGTCTGGGGTGAAACTGGGGTACTTTGAGGAGGTCTGGGTGGTACTGGGATAGCCTGGGGTGTACTTGGGGTGTCCTAGGGGTGATTTGGGGTGTCCTAGGGGTGTTTTGGGGTGTCCTGGGATATAGTCTGGGGTTTCCTGGGGTGTTCTGAGGTGTTCTGGGGTAGTCTGGGATGTTCTGAGGTAGTCTGGGGTGTTTTGGGGTGTGCTGGGGTGTGTTGGGGTGGAAGGTTCTTATGTTATCATTACGGGAGGGGAGCGAGGGTTGAAATCATGCAAGGCAGCTATTGAACGCCATGACCTGTGTATTCTAGTATCATGCACCGCCCCTCTCTATACTACGCCCACCTTACCTGCCTCACGCCCTTCCTACTTCCTGCTTCCTCACCCTGCTTCCTATACTCCCTACTTGATCCCCTACCTTGCTAACTAACCCTTGTTTTATTACCTGTGTTTTCCATTTATTTATCTATTTATAATTGTTTAATATTATTTTCGTCATAGTCAAGGGGTAACTATTATCATTGTCTTCATGTGATTAAGTTTTCATCAAGTGTCTAAGTATATATATTTTTTAAAGTTGGTATATTCACAGTGAGTTTTGTATTGGCATTTGGTTGTAAAGGTGATGACTTGAGGCAGCAGCTTCAAACCCAGATAAAATAAAACTTGACAACACCAACCCTTACCTATGCCAGGATGGAGGGTGTCTATCTCACCCTCAACACCATAAACACACAAACAAACAATAACAACACAATAAATATAATAATAATAATGATGATGATAATTACACTATCACCTTCAAAAAAGAAAAAAATATTAACACTTAAATACCTTAATGATAGCCATGACGTGCTTACAACCTTCACACAAGTCACCAGGCTGGACCATTACTTGTTATAATACACCTACACATCCAACAGACCTTGAAAATAAAAGTCTAGGTTAAAAATTCATTAGCGTTGGTCGAGACGTGTGATTTACCCCCTGTGTTCCCGTAGACACACTTAAAGCCGCACATTCAAGAAGACAATACCACCCCGGGACGAGATAAGAGAGAGAGGCGGCAGACGGGGAGTGAGGACAATATAGCCTTCTTCCGTTACTTTGAATGAAAAAAATAATAGTTTAGCTTAGTCTAGTGGAGCGATTATGAGCAACGATTCAGTTCACTAGCTTTAACCAGGGATAAGCTATAAAGAGGTGGGGTGAAGGGGGACGGGCAGGGGAAGGATGTAAAAGAAAGTTATGTTTTAATAAAAATAATTCAGTTCTTTACCGTGACCTCCTCTGACCCTCTTTTTGCTAGGTTATGTAAGGGAAGATCACCACCACCACTACTACCACCACCACCACTACTACTACTATAACTACTACTACTACTACTACAATAAAGTGGTCTTCTTCACTCACCACATATTCCACTCCACTCCACTTCACTCCACTCCCACAGATTACTCCTCCACTTCAGTTCGTAAATCAACCTCGTATACTACATTGTGTTTCTTACTTTATATATTACTTAGAAATATGTACATCACCCTAAATTTCACTTTCATTCCTTATCTTTCTTATCAATTTCTACTTATCATTTCCTTGACGCTTCAAAACAAACACGAAACAATAAACAGAAGCGAAAGAAAACATAGACAATAGAAGCGATTTTACCACATTCTTAAGTCTATTTTTACTTTCTCTCTTTCTCTCTCTCTCTTTTTTTTTTTCATTGGCTGTCTACTCTTTATCAGTATATATTATTTTTTACTCTTTTTTTTTGTTTTTTTTTTTTGTTTCCAGGGTTGAGGAAAAAAATGACAGACTAGGAACAGACCCATAAAACACCTTCGAATGTTTTGGCGCAAGAGCAAGCAAGGACAAACGAGGAAATACACCACCGAGGAAAAACAACAGAGAGAGAGAGAGAGAGAGAGAGAGAGAGAGAGAGAGAGAGAGAGAGAGAGAGAGAGAGAGAGAGAGAGAGAGAGAGAGTTAGTTTCCAAGCTTACTCACATTTGATCTTCCTTGTTTTTCTTGTTGCTTGTTTTTTTCTTTCTCTCCCTCCATTTTTATAATTTTTTCACTTGGTTAGTAAACTATTCCTCTTTTTTTCATTTGTTTTCAGTTTGGTTCATTTTTCTTTGATTTTGTTATTTCGTGTTTGATCCATTTTTGGTTTTTTCTATATTCATGTTTTTTTTTGTCGTTTTTATTTTGAATTTTTCTCTTCGTTTTAGACTCGATTTTGTTATTTTACTGTTTTTTTTTCTTTCTTAACTTTTATTTATTTTCATGTAATTTTTCCTTTATTGTTTTCACTTTCCTTCATGTATTTTCTTATACGTTCACTTTTCCTTAAATTTTCCTATAAATATCTAACCCATCCACGTAACTAACAATTTTCCACATTATCACAATACTTAAAAACACCATAAGATTCCCATTAAACTAAAAATTTCCCTTGAATCCCTACTTTTCCGTCTAACTTTCCTGAAATTTCCCCATGATTATCTTACCTATCCACTTTACCAACAAATTTCCACATTATCATAACACTTAAAATCCAATTGAACTAAAAAATTTCCCTTCAATCCCACTCTTCCCTTTAACCAATACATTACAGCTTCATTTATCTCGAGGAAAATGCATTGCGGGGATGACTTATGCGCCGTTGCAGAGTCAAAACATTACTCACAGTCCCTCTGGCGGTGACGGATAGAAATTCAATGTGTGTGTGCGTGCGTGGTGTTCCAAATTCGGTGTAATTCGCAATATTTCTTCAAAGTCGATACGTTAGTCATCACTTTTGTGTTAGAGAGAGAGAGAGAGAGAGAGAGAGAGAGAGAGAGAGAGAGAGAGAGAGAGAGAGAGAGAGAGAGAGAGAGAGAGAGAGAGAGAGAGAGAGAGAGAGAGAGAGAATAATAGTGACTGTAGTATTTATCTTTGCTGTCAGAGTTATATTTCACCTTCTGTCCATCAAAAAAAATATATAAATATCATCCATTTCGTAATATAGATACTTGAAATATGGTTAGTTTAAATTTTACATACATACTAAACTTTCCTAATAAAAATAAAAATAAAAACAAACTTGGTATACATTATCTTCATAAAAATCGCATAATAAGTCATATCGTGTGTGTATTAATTATTATTATTATTTGTTTTTTTCGTTACAGTAAATCAACAATGAGTGAAATAACAACGTTGATACTCTGATATATTGATTAAAAGAGGGAGTAACATATAACATATAGACACAACAGACAGACAGACAGACAGACAGACACACGCTTAGTTACACACGCAGTCACGAGGATGGAAATATTTCTTTTTATTCTTATTCTTGATCTTGTTTTCTTTCACCGCCGAGGATTTACCAGCAAGACATCTTATTTTCGTGTTGGTGATCCATTTTAGATTATGTAAAGTGTGCCTCTTCGTAACTTTCTTATAGTTGTCGTATACGTGGCTTGTTCGTGGTCGTAAGTGTCTAATAGTTGTTAAAGAGTCACTGTGTTGGTTTATATTCGTAACTTTTAAATCAATGTAAAAAATATAATTGTTTTTCTTCCTATTCGTAACTTTCTAATAGTTGTCTAGAGTCATACTGAGTCATATTGTTTGGTTTTCTTTTCTTTTCATAACTTTCTAACACTATATAGTCGTGGTGTTTGATAATAAATACATTGCAGAAAGTTCTACACATTTTCCTCCACTACTTTACGAAATCACAATAACTGAACCAACTCAACAATCTAACCATTATTCAGAACACTTCCCTTCACATTCCTTGTAATTTGCTATGAATAAACAACAATACATTAATATTTCATAGCGAGGAGGTAAACTAAACGAACACACACTTTCCCCCCCTCCCCCACCCACACACACAGACCAACACCCTCCCCACCCACACACACACACAGACCAACACCCTCCCCACCCACACACACACACAGACCAACACCCTCCCCACCCACACACTGACCTCGCAACACGCTACAAAGGCACTAAGAGGAATTTTTACACCAATATTGAGATCATCTAAGAGCCTTGTGAGACTGCCAGGGTGGGTGTCTTCCGTGCACGGGACACACGGAAGGATATATACATCTTCCCGGAAGCAGTCACGTTGGGGGTCTTATATAGCATGAAAAGGTTGGTGCCAGACATCCCTCACTGCCTTCCATCCTTCCTGCCTTCCTTCCTACACTGACCAGCTCTAGCAATCACTTCCTGGTCATCTTTCTCGTCTTCCTTCTTGCGCGTGGGAAAAAAAATGAGGAAGGAATGTTTAATTTGTAGTTTTTTTTCCGTTCGTGGAGGAAAGTTTTCGTTTTGTTTTTGTGGTCACGCAAACCTTACTACTACTACTACTACTGCTACTACTACTACTACTATCGTGTTTTTTTTGTTTTTTTTTACCAAAGTTCCGGGTGCAAATTATTTAAATGAGTGTGTTCGTGAGTTGGTTTTCTCTGCTTCAAATGAGTTGCTTTTTCCTCTCTTCTTTTTCCTCCTCTCTTTTCTTTATTTTTCTCCTTCTTCAAAAGCAAGACTAATTTCTTCACTTTCAAAAGACGGATAAATTATTCTTTTCATTTCCTTTCCAACTTCATTATTCTCCTCCGCTAATTAAGTCACTTTTTATTATCATTTTATTTGCTATCCAACCGTCACCCCATTTTATTTTTTTTATACTCCATTTGTTCGGGGGCAATTTTCCCTAATTTGGGACTTAAGACTTCCACCTCTTCACACTGGCTAATGTTGTCCTCATCAAGCGAAGTGGACTGCTCAAAGACCCTGACTCTCCCCCTTGACACCCTCTGAGCCACTGAGGCGGAGAGTCTAAAGATAATGACTCTCACACAAGCTTCCTTTAGGCTACCGTGTATGTCTTCAAAATCCCAAGCAATTTTTTGTGTTTCTTATCTTGAATGGAGTTTACACATGCCAGTTTTCGCCTCGTTGTTTCTTTCAGTTCCTTTGGTGCAGTGAGAATCCAGGGTATTTTTTGTTTGTTTTCTTATCAGTGGTGTTTTGGGATATTTTCTTCCTTCTGTTTATCTTGTTTATTGCGTTTCTGGTTCAAGTTTGTGCATCGTTTTTGTTTTCTTTTCTTTTGTATTCTTGTTTGTTAATTTTCTAACTATCTTTTGTGGTTAAATTCACTTACTTTTCTCTCACTCTATTCCGTGTTTCTGTCTTTCCTACTTGCTACTCTCTTATTCCTTTGCATTTACAATCCACTTAGATAATTTTTACTCCTGAATACTAACTGTTCAATCTCACACTTGTCTATTCTCGTTATGTTTCTCTAACTATCCTTATTTCCTCTTTACTTAACGTCAATTTCCCCTTAATCACTACCTAATAGTACTTATAATATCTCCTCTTCCTCATTTACCTTCTATTATCCCTTCATTATCCTCTCATTGCAGTTTGATCCTCACCAATTCCTATCTCCTTTCTCCTTTACTGGCCTTAATTAACCCTTAAGTTATGCAGTCTCTCCCTTATCGCTGCCTGATTCCCGCCATTTCTTGTCTGTTTCGTCTCTACTTACTCTCCTTTCCTTTTATTATGATTATACTTGGCGCGCGCCGAGTCCCGCCTCGTTGTCATAGGAAGTTTACGTTGCGTGTCTTTTATTTACATATGCGTGCGTGCCAATGCTTTTAAAAATACTACCATTGTATTTTCATCAGGTGGAGAGAGAGAGAGAGAGAGAGAGAGAGAGAGAGAGAGAGAGAGAGAGAGAGAGAGAGAGAGAGAGAGAGAGAGAGATTATCCCAATCATCCTTACCATCACACTAATCCTTCGCGGTGTGCAATGTGCGGGGACAAACTCCATCATCAATTTTCCGCCTTCACAACGGAGCCCCCTAACCGCCCCCACCCACCACGCACACCTCTCCCTAGTGACGACAAACACAACCGACCCTTCTTCTCTTTCTTTTCTTTTTTCTTTCTCTCTTTTACACGTTCCTTTATTATCTTTTTTCCTCATCTGTCGCGTGGTGTGTGTGTGTCGTGCATGCATACTCTCTCTCCCTCTAGCCTATTCCCTTTGTGGCGCCGAAATCGCTCTAGTCCATTAATTAAACCCGGACTATAAGAAACAATACTTTAGCTCCTCCCCCTTACATTAATTGGATTCAAATGACGTTTTCTTGATCTTTTTATTTTTTATCTTTTTTTAAACATTTTTTATTGTAATATTTTTTTACTTAGGTATACTTTTATTTCTTATCTCCTTCACATAAATTATACTCAATACCGTGTTTCTTTTTGTTACTTTTATGTTTTTGCTCCTTACTTTATGGCCTTTTACTTAGAAATGTAGATAGGAGTGTGAGGGAGGGAGGGAAGGAGGGAGGGAGGTAGTGATGGGGGGGGATGGAGGAATGGAGGAAAGAATGGCGGGTCATATAGTAGAAGGGATAGGAGGAGAAGGAGGAGGAGGAGGGTTGGAGGGATAGTGGGAGGGCTAGGAAGGAAGGGAATTAAACTAAAGAGGGAGTGGGAGGTGAGGGAGGACGAGATAAAGAGAGGGGGGAGAAGAAAGGAGAAAGAGAGAGAGAGAGAGAGGGAGAGAGAGGGTGAGGGTGAGAGACAAAGGGGAAAAAAAAACTGAACCTATAACAAATACATCTAAATGAACTGACTACTGAACGACCTGACTACGAAACGACCTGACTACATGCAATATGAATACTGAAACCTTGCCAACCAGCCAGCCAGCCAGCCAGCCACACCCACGACCCCCCTTCCCCCTTCCCTCTTCCCTCGACCCCCGCCGCCCTGTCTACACCCCCCAGCAGGTAATGACAAGAGGGTGAGAGGTGAGGGAGGACAGGTATATAGGTGTAAGTAAAGGGGGAGAGGGGAGGAGAGGAAGAAACACGGTATAGCTGATAGCAATATCCGGCAACTCAACACCACTACCACCACCACCACCTCCATCACCACCATCATCATCATCACTAACAGCAACAACAACTACAACAACAACAAGATGAAGAATGAGCAGGAAATGACAGCGAGGTATTAAAGAAGCTATGTGTTGTTGTTGTTGTTATTGTAGCCAACTGCTCCTTGTTTTCCCTTCTCTCACACCGGGAAAAATGAAAGAAGAGGGGAAGGGAGAAAGAGGATGTGACTGGCTTCTGTATTAGATTATGTAGCACATTTAGTATTAAGGTGAGACTAAATACATGACTTATATATATATGTGACGTTTGAAGTCATGTTTGTGTTTTTGTAGAATGGTATGTACCTAACCTAACCTGAAGTGGTGGTGGTGGTGGTGGTGGTAATGGTAGTAATAGTAATAGTAATAATGATGTGATGTAAGTGATAATAATAATGACGACATGACACCAAGAATGACCTTTATCAACACAAAAACACAACACACATCATCATCATCATCATCCTCATCATCATTTTTTCCTCGTAACTGATTCACTCACTCCTTTAAAAAAAACACAAACAGGAAACACACTGACCTAAACAAGCAACAACAACAACAACAACAACAACAACAACACCACCACCAACACGTCACATACACGTTCAATTCAACACAAAACAAAAACAAAATCATTAAACAACTTCCTTCAGAACACACAAAACATTTTCTCTCCAAGGGGTGGTAGGGTAGACACAAAAAAAAGGGGGAGAGAGGAGAAGGGGGAAAGGGGGGAGAGGACTGAGGGGGAAAGAGTAAGGGGGAAAGGGAAAGGGGTAGGAATGTAAGAAGGTTCACACACACACACACACACACACACACACACACACACACACACTAAGTAAGGACCCACGGAGAGCCATAGCAGCCTTCCTCTGTCTCCCTGCCAAGCCCCTGCCACCTCTGCCAAGTAACTATGTCCCTTGCCAGCCCTCCTCACCCCCCCCCCAGCCACACCCCTTCCAAACACCTGTACGTCTCCTATGTCTCCAATACACATGTGCATACCATAACACATACATACACCTGTCTCCCCTAACACCTGTCTCAATGTACCCAATGACCTTTCCTCAGGTACGCCCACCACACCTGTTCTTAATGAAAGACTTAACACCTAAGTTATGTGCCAATTTTGCACCTGTGTGTTTAGCGTGGCACCCTTACCGCCCCCCCCCACCTTTCCCCTTCCTCACATACCTACATCCACACACACACACACATAACATCACATGCATTCACTATAGTAGGCAATGCAGTGGTACTATGCAACTGTAGTGTGTAATATATGTGCAATGTGTGGCGGGGAAGAGGAAGTGAAATAATAATAATAATAATAACAATAACAATAATAATAATAACAATAATAATAATACACGTACTTTATACATCTCTCAAATCAATCAACCTCATGAATACTTATCAAGATATACTCATTATAGATAAATATCCCTTTACATCCTGCCCTACATGCATCTCACCCTCCCATCCCTTCACCCTTCCCTTCCCTTCCCCTTCACCCCTTCAGCCCTTCAGCCCTTCACCCCAGCCTCACCAATCCTCCCTGTCATTACCATCGCTCCAAACTTTTGATTCCCCGTCCTCGTTGCTTCCTAAAGGCGTGAATGAGGAGAGGCGAGTTAATTTGAATTCATATTGATGTGTCCTTGAGTTTGTCTGCTTGTGTTGAGGCGGCTTTTCTTCTATAGTGAAAGCCACCACCACCACCACCACCACTATCATCATCATCACTATCACTATCATCACTATCACCCCTATCAGTCACCAGTTTGATTGATTAGCCCACATTCACACACGTCCTCCCGGGAATCAATTTACATAACAATTAAGTGATGCACGTTTAAATTTGCTCTTTACATGTATATATGCTGAAAACTTTGACTCTCTCTCTCTCTCTCTCTCTCTCTCTCTCTCTCTCTCTCTCTCTCTCTCTCTCTCTCTCTCATGTAGTACACCTGTAGGGATGTTACCTGTAGAAGTAGTAATTTACAGGTGAATGATAATATAACTCTTTCATAATAGTAAATTTTTTATCTTCGTAGTAAATAAGAAGTGGAAAGGTAATTTATGGGTTGAATTAATCTATATTTGTCATTTATTTGCTTCGTCAGTGAGTGAGTGAGTGAGTGAGTGAGTGAGTGAGTGAGTGAGTGAGTGAGTGAGTGAGTGAGTGAGTGAGTGAGTAAGTTATTCATTCCACGTGGTATAGTTAGGTTAGCAAGAAAATAACTATACTAGTGACTTAATCCAATCTTAATCTTATCGGTTATAATCTCTCCAATCAGCTCTTGTTCTAATCTTAAAGTAGGAAGGCGAAGAGAGAAGGGGTAGATAAAAGAGGAAGAGGAAGAGGAGGAGGAGAGAGAGTAATGATAATAATGATAATATAGGATTCACGAGAGAGAGAGAGAGAGGGAGAAAAAAAATATTGTACCATCAACTCAATCTATTTCCCTCATCACCACCAACACCTATTATCACCACCATCATCACCACCATCATCACCACCATCATCACCATCACCATCATCATCACCATCACCACCCAAATCCACATCATCCCTCTTCCCTCTCTCCCAACATGAGTCCAAAGAGTGTAGCTTCCTTCCCTCACCCTT
>JAPQNM010000041.1:3250723-3295723 GCA_029783475.1 Metacarcinus magister | reverse complement strand
CACGACACAGCACGGCACAGCACGGCACAGCACGGCACAGCAACAAGGGAGGGAAGGACCACAGCACATTACCAGGGGAAGGGAGGATGGATGGTGTTAGTTAGCATGATAATGATGAATATGTCAGAGTATTTATATAGAAGATAATGGAAAGAGTTGGTTGTTGTTGTGTTTGTGTGTAGACAGTGTAGTGTGATAGGTCTAGGGAGGTAATGGCGAGGGGAATGTAAGGTGAGACGAGTACACTTTATTCCTGGTTAGTGTTGCAAGTTTGGCTTCTTCAGAGGAATAAAGAGAAGCCAATAGTGCCCAAACTAATTCTAAATAATAAAGTATATACTCATATCAGCTTTGTGTTTCCCTCACCACCACCAGCTGCCAAGTCTCACCTATCAATTAATAGTGTTCTTCACAATTCTTCAAGACAAAATAAATTAACGTTGACAAATAAATCACCTGGAAGTCCCATCCTCGGTCATCCAGACGCACATCCGCCTGTTGGTCAGCGTCTAGACACTTGCTCTGCCCGGTGTAGTTGAAGTAGACAGAGAGGCCGGCAAACAGTTCCTCCAGCAGATGCTTCCCCTCACGGCTCGGGTCTGTCAGGCGACTACACACCACCTGTACAAGTATTAATATGTATAAAATGTATAAACGACTCATCACCATCCATTTTATTAACCCTATCAAGTACAGGTGTTGAAGTATATAAAGTCATGTTTATATCTAGCATGAAACACTCAATCATTCTTATCTACAGGTGTTAGAATATGATAACATTTTCAAGGTAATAAAAGTCGATATTGCAGATGTTTTCTTTTCATGCAAATACACAAGCACTATAGTTTCAAATATCTACAAGTACAGGGTGAAAATAATACTGAATTACCTTGACTGGATAAGCAGGTAGAGGAGCGAGGAAGTTTGCTGGGTAAGGGTAGTCCACCATGGCCAAATTCGTCCACACATCCATGAGGAAAGCCTTTAAATTATTGACATCAGTTTTGTTTTTAAGTGGCTTGCAGAGTTTCCACGATTTAGAGAGCCAAGTCAACCCTTCATCTGTAACAATGATCAAAACTCACTAAATCAAACCCTGAAATTATAACCCAGTGCAAATTTTCTCTCATATCACCTCACGGAAAGTCATATAATTGCAATGAATATTAACACCACCAACGCACCATTAGCCGTGACGGAGTTAATAGCCGACCAAGACTTGCGTATCACTTCTGCACAATCAGTGGATGCGTCGGCGAAGTCTTCCGTCACCTTCTGTCCAAATTTACCACAAGGAGTGAGGTCTGTGAACTGGCGGACAGGAGCTGAGGCGGCAATGGCTCTGTGGGAGAAGTGTGGTGAAAGTTTAGTCTCAACCTAACCTAACCTAACCTAACCTAACCCAACCTAACCTAACGATTGCCAACTACATTTTTAGGTTAGGTGTGTGTGACCTTACTTTGAGGTGATGATTAAGATGGTAGTTTCTTGCACTCAACTGAAGCATTATTAATATGAATGATCAAAAAAAGTTGGTCATATATAATAGCCTTGCATTAATTTCAGGAGGCGATTCTATGTCTCAAATCAATCAATTATTACTTATTCTGTGTCTTCTATCTTTAAGGTGATTAGCTACTGCCCTGAGAATCTTAATTATTGCACCTGATAATACGATCAATAATTTCTAACAAGTCAACTAAAGAAAAATAAAAAAATAGAAAATAAATCAGACGAACAAAAATGGAGACGAATCCCAATTAAATTTTCTACATAACAAAAACTACATTACAGAACATTATATTACACACCAATACTTAAGTCTCACCCTTGAACAATGTGCGGGTACTTGATGCGGAACCAAGCCGCCAGCATCCCTCCGTACGACCCTCCGAACACTATTACTGGACTGGCCATCGCTCCCTTAACGGTAAACCTCACGTAGGAGATCAAAGCCACGTAGTCTTCCAGCGCCTGTTCGGAGGTGAGGTAACCGGAGTACTCGGGTGTCTGGAATGTAATACAGCAAGTTAATAATAATAATAATAATAATAATACATACTTTATTTTGTCTTTTTGTGTATTACAGAAAAGAAACTTGCTTTGGATTGGGCTCTTACTTACTTTTTTCTTAAGGAACATACTTACTTATAAAACTACAGGATATACATGAAAAACTACAGTACAGTACAGTTAATTTGGTGTCTGAAATGTACTGTAATATGTTAAGTTAGTTTGGTGTTTGAAATGTAATACGTTAAGTGAATTTTGGGGCATAAACAGATTTTTTGGAGTTAGGGAATTTTAAGCAACTTGCAGTACAGTAGAGTGTGTTAGTTAAGATGCAAATATGTGAGATGTGTGACAGTGAAGTGAAGTGAAGTGTAGTGTACTGAAGTGTAGTGTAGTGTAGTGAAGTGAAGTGAAGTGAAGTGAAGTGAAGTGAAGTGAAGTGTAGTGTAGTGTAGTGTAGTGTAGTGTAGTGTCCCGAGAATACTTACAGTGAGAGAGTTATTTCCATACGGTTCTGAAAGTCCATAGTATCTATGTTCACCAAAAAGTATCAATGCTTTGAATTCTGGTGCAATGTCCCACATGAAACCCTGAAATAAGAGGAATACATTACCAAGATATCAATGCAGAAACCACCAAAAAAACAGAAAATAATAAAAATAATTTAAAATATAACAATATCAAATAGTTTCTAATATTGCTATGATTTAGGGACAAACAATAGATTAATACCAAATATTTTCACATTAGTAAAGCAACTGTTTGAGGTGATCTCAACAAGTTTCTGAGGTTGAATTTGCAGTGCATTATAAAGGTAAAGAGATATCGAGTGGTTAAAGATCTGAATATTAACTGCAATAATAATGACATGGATCATAAATACATTCTCACAGCCTCATAATCATTCACCTTACCGTGTTCTCAGCAAAGAGTGTAATGTCTCCTTCATTTCCAGCGTAGAAGAATATTGGTCCACCATTTCCTTCCCAGTGGTCGTCGTTAATCAGGAAGCGTTGCAGGAAAGTGTCTGTGTTGGCAAAACTAAACTGATCCACCTGTTGAATGGAAATAAGGGAAACAATGCTTATTATAAAAATATATATCAAAGTGCTTAGAGATACGGCAGTCATACCGCGTTGTCATCCACTATTCCTACGACCTGTGCCTTATTATTTACCTGGTAAAGCATCTTTCAAGTTATGTTAAGTTTGGTTCGATTAGGTTCAGTTATATAAGCTTTTTACCCAAAAGTTAGGCACGTATCGTATCTATAAGGGATCACTAAGATGATACGGCACTCGTTAGGTTATTGTTAGATTAGGTTATGTTATGTACGTTTATGTTATGTTATGTCATGTTTGGTTAGGTACGGCTTGGTTCGGTTAGGTTCGGTTATATAAGCTTTTTATATTTCATTACCCAAAAGTTAGGCACATGCCGTATCTATAAGCGAGCACTTACAGGTACTGTTGCCGTACCTGTAAGCTGTGCCAATAACGTTGATACAGGTAAAACTCATCAGCATTTTGAAAGCCCACTAACAAAATTTTTACCGGTAATTAAAAACAAAGTGATATCGGTGTTATTATGAATTTCCAATTAATATTTATAAATTATAATAATCAATAGTAATTAATTGCTTAAGAATAAAAAGATATATACATTGATACAGGTAAAAATATTCGGCATTTTGAAAGTCCAGTAGGGAAATATTACTGAAAAAAGTAGTTCCACGTAACGTATTAGTCTAAGATTAAATAGGAGACTAGCAAGCACATCTAACATCCTATACCTTAGCTAGTAATAATTAATGCACAGTATATCATTATTATTTTTAGGTCAAAGAAATCACGTGACACTGGTGCTCTATCTGCCTCGTCATTCTCATTCTTCAATAACTTACAAACAAATGGATCTAATTGTCTTTACCCTTTGTGACATGAAGTAGGTTTTGTACTTGTAGCCATGGCAGGACACCAATACAAGCAGCAGGCACCAAGCAGGTAATACAGCCCCTCCCATCCTGCTTGTTGCTTGTAAATTGTTGCTAGTTGCTACTGTCACGACTCACGAGTTGCACACTTTTATCTGGCGCGACTTTCTTTCCAACGGCACCTTCATTACCCATTACATGGTTTTCTTGTCATCAGTCTCTTTCATTGTATTCTAGACGATATGTAATGCAATAAAAAAGTTTTTTGATCTTTTTCCCTGTGTTTTCCTGCAAGATATATATATTTTTTTCCTTCAATAGATGTATGTAATAGTGATGGGAGTTCCGGCTCTTTTCAGGGAGCCGATCCTTTCGTTCTCGTTCACTCTATAGAGCCGACTCTTTCGGCTCTCGAATACTTTTTTTTTTAAGTAGTTCCATGTATTCTGTTTATAGCATTTATAATTTAGAAGGAATTACTTGGGATAACAATTTTTCGTTCACGTTCACACATAAGAACAAAAGAATTGAGGAGACTGCAAGAGGCCAGTTGATGAACTACACGAGGCAGTTCCTTGTCCCTCACCCTTGGAATAATCCAATATTTATCCATCCTACCCTTCATCCCTATCTATATTCTGATCCAACCGTCTTTTAAAGCTACCACTTACCACTCACCACTTACTACGTGTCTACCCAGCCTATTCCAATCGTTCACCACTCTGTTAGTGAATCAATATATCTACCTATGTCTGTCCTGAATCTAAGTTTTTCTACCTTGTACCCATTTCCATGTGTCCTATCCTGACTACTAATTTCTAAAACCTGATCAATGTTTCCCTTATTAGTTCTTTTTACCCATTTGAAAACCTCAATCATATCCCCTCTTGCCCTCCTTCTCTCTAGGGAGTGGAGATTAGTAAGACGTTTTAATCTATCTTTGTAGGGTAGATTTCTCAGCCCCTGAATCATCTTGGTCATTATTCTCTGGACTGCCTCCAAGGAGCCTATATCCTTCCTATAATAACGGGACCAAAATTGAGCTGCATAATCTAGGTGGGGTCTAACTAGCGCTAAATACAACCTCAGAACTCCTGTTTGTCACACACCTACCAATAAATCTCAGTATCTTATTGCCCCTATTTCTATCTATAATACACTGTTACCTGGGACGCAAGTCACTGTTTACTTGAACTCCTAAGTCCCTCACACTATATGACCTTCCTTAGCTAGTGTCATTTAATGTGTAGTTTACAGGCCTGTTACCTTTATCTACGTTCACAATGCTACACTTGTTAACATTAAACTGCATCAGCAAGATGCAGCTTAATATCAACAAGTGCAGCATTATGAGCGTAGTATACACACACACACACACACACACACACACACATATATATATATATATATATATATATATATATATATATATATATATATATATATATATATATATATATATATACGTGATATGCAACACCACTGGTGCCATAAGTATTATAATTATTAATCGGAAACACAATCAGATTACATTGCCTGGCGTCAGCTGAGTGTGTGTGTGTGTCTAGGATGTGCACCTATCCGGTATACCGATGTACCGATATTTTCGGGGCGGTATTACCGGTATTACAGGCATTAGAAGCCCTTCGGTATACCGGTATTTTCATCGATTTTTGTTTATTCCAGCCCATCAGCCCACCATAACACACTCACAACACAACACACTCATCTTCATCTCTATCCTTGTAGGTCACCATGTCCTAATACTTATTTTACTGTACATAACACGCTATAATTAACACTCTTGGATGTAAATCAATAATTACGGTGTTTTTTCCTCATTTGTTCGTTGTATTTTCCGTTTTTCTTTGTGTTATGGTTTATTTAGGCTTTACTTTCGGCTTGAATAATTTTTATATATTCTATTCTATGGTTTATATTGGTTTAATTTAATTATTATTGCTTTATTCTATTATTCAATTTTATGATTGACCTTAGAAATAAACATTTTTCATGAAATAAATACGAATCAAATAAAACAAATGTTTATGTAGGAAACGGTTCGGTATTTCAAACGATTTTAAAAATTATATATAATTGCTTTCCTGTGTAGAATAAAAATCTCAATTTTGGTTTAATATATACGTCATCGAACACTTGCCACCTCTCACGTCCGCCACCTTACTCTTCTTCTTCTTCTGTGACCTCTTCCGCTTTTGTCAAGTCTGCCATCCTACTCTTCTTCTTCTGTGACCTGTTTTGTGATGTTATATCAAGTTATTACGCTTAATAGGCACTGTTTTCTCTATCCTTCCACTATACATGATGAAAAATAATGTGTTACTGCTCCTCCTTTCCTCAAATAGACTTAGAAAGGAAGGGAAAAGGTGTACATTCCTAGTGCTATATTCAGCCTATCAGCCCTTCAGCCCACCAAAACACACTCACAACACACTCATAACACAACACATTCGCCTTCATCTATATCCTTGTAGGTCGTCATGTCCTAACACTTCTTTTACTGTACCTAACACGCTATAATTAACACTCTTGGATGTAAGCGAATAATTATGGTGTTTTTTTCTCATTTTTTCATTGTTTTTTCCGTTTTTCTTTTTTCTATGGCTTATTTAGGCTTTACTTTCGGTTTGAATAATTTTTATATGTTCTATTTTATGGTTTATATTGCTTTAATTTCATTATTATTGCTTTATTTTATTTATCGATTTTATGATTGACCTTAGAAATAAACATTTTTCATGAAATAAATACGAATCAAATATAATAAATGTTTATGTAGGAAACGGATTGGTATTTCAAACGATTTTTTAAAGTATATATAATTGCTTTCCTGTGTAGAATAAAAATCTCAATTTTGGTTTAATATATACGTGACCCAGCAGTCAACGCACGGCCGCTGTAGCCGTGTGAAGTGTCCACCCAGCAGGATAGTGGCCCCGGCCGAGGTGCGCATGCGCTGACGCCGCCAAGTTCACGCCACATTCCCTTGCAGTACACACTCCTCCGGCCTTGCCATTCTCTCCAAGCTTACTCGTATCCTCCCTTCCCCAATGTATAGTATAAAGGAGACTGAACACTTGGGCTTCACTCGGAATGCTTATGACGGCTGGTTATCGTGTGTGTCATGTTAGGTTACCCTTCTTGTTTTGTACATTCTTCGCTCTAAAAATCCTCGGCATCGCTGGATACATATGTGTATTTGCTTGTGTGCATATGATGCGTGTACGTCTTACGGATGTGTACGTATAAACAGAATTGTAATAGCATCTATAGCACCACCACCACCACCACCACCAATGCACCTCAAGGCTCTGCCCACCACACATTGGGCTCCCGTCACCCGCCACTTGCGGCTCTCAGAGCCATGATCCGGCTCTTATCGTTCATCTGGAAGAGCCGGCTCATAGAGGCGGCTCGTTCACGAACGACACCACTAGTAAATAAGAATAATACCGCGAATTTTGTTTCCACAAGTTCATTCCTTCAATTTCCTTGACATTACGTAGTATTTTGAGGTGACAGGCGTAGTGTTTCAACGTAATCTACATATAAAAGGCAAGTTAAGGTGTTCTTTGATCTTTATTCATACTTATATGATATACGTGTAGTTTGATTTTATATTGAATGTGATTTTTGTATGTACTTTAGCTGTCTCCTCCTGTTTTCTGTTCCATTGTGAAGCATTGATAGTTTGGGTATTACTTTACATCTTCACCAGAATGCTCTAGGGAATTGAGTTATAACCCTACATTACCTGATAAATTATGAGAAGGTTGTCCTAATTACATTGCCGTCGCAAATTCAAAGTTTCTGTGATCGTTTCTATGATCGTAGGTAATCGGAGGTTGGGTTTGCTGGTGCATTCCCACAGGTCCCCAGGCTTGTTGGGGGTGATGACGATATCTTACAATATATGCATTTGCGACGGATATGAATGTCAAAATCATTCGAAATGGATAAAGATCTATATGAAAAGTGTGTAATTTATATCCAGGTGCATTCTGGTGTAGATATAAAATTTTACCATATTTTGGTCTTTAGGGGAGAAAATTTGACAGGATTATGCAGGAATCTCATCCTTGATGTAATATTTAAGACACCAATTGGTTATTATAATAAGTCCATCTCTCTCTAATTTAGGTAAGTATTTATTCTATAAAGAGTATTGTGAAAAAATTGAAAAAGAAAAAATGATATAGGCAGGATTGGATTCTAGATTAACTACTTCGATCCTTACCTTCAAATTAATCTATGTTGTTTCAAATAAAATACACATACATGCTGTTATCTTCCTAAGTATTCCTTGATATATACTTAATTTCCACTTTCTCAGGTAGAAATCATACAAAAATTATGTGGCTTGAACCTTGAACTTAATTTTTCATACAAGCTTAACCTCCTTTCCACTTTAATGTCTCTAAACAATAGTAATTTGTATAACCTCATATTAATTTGATATTAAACTTAATGTCCTTTTCATTCTTATGTCTCTAAACCAATAGTAATTTTTATATTCTCAGCACATGGACAACTAGCTGACCCACACCACAGCCACACCACCTACCAAGGATTATATACAGCCACCTACTTACTACTACTACCCTACCTTACCCTACCCGACCCTACCCTACCATACCCTATCGTACCCTACTGTACCGTACCCTACCCTACCCTACCCTACCCTACCCTACCCTACCCTATCCTACCCTACCCTACCCTACCCTACCCTACCGTACCATACCCTACCCTATCGTACCCTACACTACCCTACCCTAACCTAACCTAACCTAACCTAACCTAACCACCTACTAACCACCACATTCTGCCAGGCTTTTCACACCAGCAAGCCATTCCTGCCAAGTTTTATCACCATTGATCTACTCAAAGGATACAATTTTACTGGCGATAAGAAGAAATATTCGTAAATGATTCTCCGAGTAGCCAGCTCTTCCTTGCCATGGAGTCAACAGGATCTAACAAGTGGACAAGGAATATTTTAAATGAGCTTGATCTGAATCCTAATATTATTGTGTGTGCCCGAAGAGGTATGTATAGTTATAGTTATAGTTATAATTATTCAATGTATAGCTGTTCGGATCATGTCATGTATACCTAATAGTGTTATTCCAGTGTTGTTGAAAAGATGTAATGTATATGTAATTATTAGTCTTAGAACAAATATTCATAATGATTGTTGTAGAGTTTAATTAGGTCTATCAGATGCTGCAATGATATTTCCAATATCTCTAATAGCTTTCTAGAAAAAGAGGAAGAAATTCATGTTTTGCTTACGTACCAGTAATTGTCTTTATAAAACTTTACCATAGTATAAATTTGTTTAAGTTAAAGCTCTTAGTAGGAGATGATGTTTTTTTCGTAACCCCTGTTCTTTGTCTAACACAAGATAATTTCTAATGAGAAAAAACACGTATAACAAATTAACTACACATTAATACAAGACACCAAAGCTTGCTCTAAACCCAAAATATTATGTTACCATCATCAATTCTGTGTTGCAGTTGGCTATGTCTCAGCAACGAGCATCTTACGAGCCTCTCAAGATGAACTGGAAGAGAAGTTGGGATTATCTGCATTCCATATCAGAAACTTTGTTGATGCTGTTGTCTCATACGTTCTACCCAAGAAAACATCAGGTATAGTGAACTGCTGCTATCAATCCTGAGACGATGCACTCCTTAAAGTAATAATGATTAGTTATATAAAGTCATAAGATCAATGGTGTTCATATATATAGGAAAATCTCTCTTAGGAAAGTGTGTGTTCTGTAAGCTAAGGGACACAACCTCATAGTAAGACTCAGTTATACTATTCAGTTGTTCTATAAACATTTTCTCTTAATTGTTACTTATTTTACAGTTTTTTGCTTCAACATTTACCAAACCTTGCTTTCATTTCTCTCACTTCTCCATACACATTTTCAACTCACACACTCATCATGTCTACTGGTGTTTTTACTCACCTCTAATCTCACTTTGACTCTATACTTTAAAATGTCATTAGAGTCTGCATTTAATATTGTGTTTTATGACCAATGATGTTCAGTCTTTCACTTGCTTTTTGATAATAATAATAATAATAATAATAATAATAATAACGATATATACATTGTTTAGTATTTTTGTGTAATATAGAAAAGAAACTTGCTTTGGATTAGGCTCTTACTTCTTTCTTAAGGAACATACTGTACTTATAAAACTACAGGATATACATGTAAAACTACAGTGCAACACATTTACACATTTCTACACATACTTGATTTGATTTGATGATGTATGATGTGTTTCTCCAGCTTGGGATATGAGTGAGTTAGGTGAGGTATATCCAGAGTACATCAGCACCGGGTGTCACCACTTGGATCGCTTCCTGGGCGGGGGAGTGCCTGTCCGCGGCATCACTGAGGTCACGGGAGAGAGTGGGAGTGGCAAGACACATATAGCACTACAGCTGTCATTATGTGCACAGCTGCCGCCTGCTGCTGGTGGCTTAGGAAAAGGTAGTCTGGGTTTTAGGTTAGGTTAGCTTAAGTTAGGTTAAAAATAAAAATAAAAATAAATAATAATGATAACAAGATGAATTATATGATCTGAGAGACAGTTCAACAATGTAAATTAACAGTTTATTTATAGTAATAATAATAATAATGATAATAAACGGTTTAGTGATAAGATATGTCCAGCCCAAGAGCTGAAAATATACAGTAGGAAAATATACAGTAGGGGTTGAAAGAATACTAATAACAATGATAAATAATAATAGTAATGATAATAGTAATTGATTTAATGTACTGTGTTTTGACTGTTACAGGTGTTGCTTATATATGCACCGAGTCCCAGTTCCCAGCTACAAGACTCCAGCAAATGATGAAACACTTCCAACTCAAGCACACTCAAGGATCACACTCCTACTCGGATCATATATTTGTTCACCACATCCCAGACATGGTGACTATTACTACTACTACTATTACTATTATTATTACTGTTACTATTTCTATTACAACTATTACTATTATTATGACTATTACTGTTACTATTATTTGATTGATGCCAGAATCATTACCACACGTCACAGATCACAAGTTCACTCTCCATGATTGATATATACTAATTCTACCTCAAGATTACTTCATTCTTTAACACATTCACCTTCACCTTTCCTTATCACACACACACACACACACACACACACACACACACACACACACACACACACACACACACTGTTCTATGTATACAGTTAGTCTTTACACTTTTCAATAACACCTTGAACCATTATATTCCCTTTCATCTTCCTCACTACTCACCCATCAAGACTTTTTCCTTTGTACAATATAATAATAGTAATAATAATAATATATACTATACTTTATTTTGTCTTTTTGTGTAATACAGAAAAGAAACTTGCTATGGATTGGGCTCTTACATCTTTCTTAAGGAACATACTTATAAAACTACAGTATATACATGTACAACTACAGTAAAAGAAAACTGTAAATTAAACATGTAGATGAATTTTAACCCTACAAACATACTCTTTCTTTATTACCAGGATAGTTTAGTGGACTGTGTAAGGTACCAGCTGCCTTGCCTCGTGTCCCAGCAAGGTATTGGCTTAGTGGTGCTGGACTCCGTGGCGTCTCCATTCAGAGCTGAGGAGAACAGTGTAGAGAACAAGAGTCTGCTTCACACACTGGGCTACAGGCTGCATCAATTGGCTACTACTCATTGTATTGCTGTTGTTGCTGTTAACCAGGTGTGCTTTGTCCTTAATACTATGTGCATGTTAGGTTAGGTTTATCTAAATTTTGATACTTACTTGATTACAACAAATAAAGGTGTCATCTACGTAAAGGTAACACCCACATTTTATTTTTATTTAATTTAGTTTTTTATTATTATTTTTTTTTCTTTCTTGCAGGTGACTTCTAACATGGGAAATAATAATCTGTACGGTCACTCTGGAGATGTGGTGCCAACGTTAGGTTTGAGCTGGGCCAACCTAGTGACAACGAGACTCATGGTAAGTCGTACTCATGCCTACGTGACAGCTGAGCCAGGTCAAGCCGCAACACCTGCACAGAAACACTCTAATAAAATGTTAGTGAAGTATAATATCAGAGAACTTGAAGTGGTATTCTGTCCATGGTTAGATAGGAAGTCATGTCGTTTTGTTGTGACTAATAAAGGTATTGAAGATGTAGAATAAATTGTTTTTTTATTTGATAGGTTTTATTTATGTTTAGTTATTACGTTTCTGTCTCAAAATGATCTTAGAAATGTAGTATGATTATTATAGTCGTTATTTGAAGACATTTCATTTGACTGTGCTTCTTTTTCTTCATAAATGGAAATATTTTACATGATTATTATATAAGAGATAGAAAGTTGTTTTTATTCTACTACAGAGTATTTATAATTGTACATTAAATATTTATAATGTCCCCCCAGCACTACATGTTCATTCAACCTTCCCGCCAAATGATCATTGCCTCAGCGACTCGGGCATCACCACCCTCAGTGATTGGATCTGTTGCATTAGTTTTTTTGTTTTTTTTTAATTCAATTTCATTATTTGCACCTATATTAAATCCTTTCTGAAAAATACCTAAGTGAAGTAGGACAATTTTTTAATTTTTTTTTAATTTTTTTTAATTTTTATATATACCAGTAATCATTAGGTAAGGGAGAAAAATTATGTTCAATTTGCAGGTTATATTATTATCAAACTAGTAGAAAGACAAATTTTTGCTCATAGGTTGCATAGCCTCAAATATTTAAACAAACTAACTATAATGGACCGAGTATAACGTTTTATTCGGCTCTCATCACATGATCTTTTACTTTTACTTTTAAGGTGATTGTATTATATTTTATCAACAATTCACATTTATCATTACATTATATCAATTTTTCTATATCCGTGAATAATGTGTGTGTAATAGTGGAGCCGAAGTAGTGTATGTAGTGTATGATGTCAGCTGTTCAGTAAGGTGGCGAGGTGAGGCGACGAGCACGTGGCTGTGAAGTGTTTACCGTTTAGACAACACTAACACACGGTTATATATCTATCTGTGGGGACTAGGGACGTGCAGACACAATGGTTCTCAAAAGTAAGTATATAGTGTGTTATTTATTGCGTATAGTGCCATGTATTAATGTGTGTTTTTTCATTTATTTTTTTAGAATGTTACTTGATGGTGGTGCAGTTTTTTCTTCTTCATATACACTGTACTGTTTTATTAATTTATATACAATGTTTTGACGTCATCATTAACATAGTCGTAATAATGGTTAATAATTTGGTGTAGATGGAGACTCAACTTGACTCGTGTGTGACTATATTTGGTATTAATTTACAGCTTCACCTTAATGCTCTAGAGAATTGAGGGTAAATCTGCATAACTACTGCTCTGACGATGTCGATATAAATATGAAGTCGTACATACTATACTTAATGTACTGAACACATCTGTCAAGGTTTCAGGCGGTGCTCGTTATTATTTACCTCGCAAAGCATCTTGGAAGTTAGGTTAAGGTTAGGTTAGATTGGGTTTTATAAGCTTTCTATATTTTATCACCCAAAAGTTAGGCATTTCACCTTAGATTTTTTCCCCCGGATTGGCATATACGGTCATTTTGCTTATAATAACGAGCACTGCCTGAAACCTTGACAGATGTGTTGAGTACACTATGTATAGAGTGTAGGACTTCATATTTATATCGATATCGTCCGAGCAGTAGTTATGCAGATATACTGGTGACTGTAAAAACTTATCCCTACATTTTAAGATATGTCATTCACAACATTGAGTGGAACAAACTGGTGATGAATTATTAACAGTAATAACATTAACTCATTGTAATACTACCATGACGACGAAATATTAACAATAGTAACATTAATGCGTTATAATACAACCATGAAGAATTATTAACAATAGTAACATTAAGTCGGATAAAAAAAAGACCCGACAGCTTCATAACTTAATGTGGCGACACTTAAAACTTATTTGACATAATTATACACTGTTGTCTTTTTTATACAAAGTGTACCAACCAGTAATTACTCACTTCATGTATTAATTATATAGTTACTAACGTTGCCTTTGGGTGAAATAAAATTATTATTATTATTATTACAATAGAACCTCACAATACGAGTTTAATTAATTCCAAGACAGAGCTCGTTTTGCGATTTACTTGTCTTACAAATCAATTGTTACTGTTGAAATTCATTGAAATATAATTAATCGTCCCAACCCCAAAACAACACCCAACAATCCTTTTTAATGGGTTTTTAAAACAAAAAAAGTGCAGATCGTCGACATTCCTTGGTTCAATTGGCAAAGTCCACTACACACACACACCTCTGCCATGTTTTTCAATGATTTCCTTCTTCAACTCTATCGTTATAAGCTTATTCTTATCAGCACTATGCTTTGCACTAACTTTCTTAGGACTCATGGATAACACAATTAATTACCACAAAATAATGCCAAAAAACGCACGAAACAGTGAAAAATCACTTTAACAAAACAATCCAAATATTTCCTCAATGAGCTGAACATGTGAACTGTGAACACGGAGGCGTTACTTTTGGGGGGAGTGTGTGCGTGTGAGCTCAGTGCTGATTAGCGGTGGCTAGTATGAAGCTCACTCATACTGTGGATATCCACTCGTGTTCCAAGACAAAAATACTCACAAGCCGCAGCTCGTAAAGCAAATTACTCGTACAATGGTTCTACTGTATTATTATTATTATTATTATTATTATTATTATTATTATTATTAGCAAAGTTTGGCATCTGTTTCACCTTTAAATTAATTATCTAAGGGTTCAGGAGGACTGCCAGGTGTGTATGTATACCTGAATTAATGAGGTCAAGGTTTCCACAACTAAATTGCTAATAATTGAAAGGACGGGTTGTGTTTTAAGTAGAAGTAAAATTTGTTAAGTTATGTTCAATTGTGTAATGTAATTTATGAGAGACAACAGACAGCAGGAAAAGGAAAGTAAATATATATGTAAGTGAATTATGTAGATTTTTCCTCATCATCTTGACTTTACATACCTGTCTTAAGTTTGATTTCATGAATATCAAACCATCTATTATTATTATTATTGTTATTGTTATTATTATTATTATTATTATTATTATTATTATTATTACAGAAAAGGGGTCAAAGCGGCAGACGCTGAAACTTAAATACAAGATCCAAAAGAAGGTCAAGGATCACCACAAGAAACTAAAGAAAGAGAAGAAAAAACACCCAGAAAAATTCAGGAGTAAGTCAACTCTATTTTTATATTTATTTCACTTCAATTTGTCATACACTTCAGGAGTACATTGTCTTTATTTTTATATTCATTTCACTTATACTTGTCATACACTTCAGGTTTAAATCAGCGTGTACATCAGTGTGAGGTTAGGTTAGGTTAGGTTGCGATGTAAATTTGTGTTGATATTTTCCAGAGCACATTAAAGACCCGGGTGTGCCCAAGACGCTGCCCTTCTATGACAAGGTGATCCAGGAGGCCGAGGCAGCTAAGGAGGCACAGGAGCGGCGGAGAGAGGAAGCAAAAGTACGCCGCAAGGAACAAAGAGATCAGTTTTTAGCCAAGAAGAGAGATATCGGGTGAGTGAGTGAGTGTGAGTTCACGTGAATGCTATATAATGTTGAAGTGATGAATTCTTTGCAGTTCCTCGTTTCTGACTCTGTTTATATGTATCATGCCACACAACACACTCCTTAAGCACTTCATTTCTATTATTTTACTATATTCAATCTCTTTCTCTCCGCCTCTCTAATATTCCATTCCTCCTTCCTGCAAACACCTTCTCTACATTCACTCAAAGCAATCCACATCAAAACACACTACTCATTCCTTCCTACCTTTCCTACGGCATTTATTGTACACCTCAGTTCACCTTTGCATCTATTCCTTCCTTCTTGGATTAAATCATTTGTGTGGTGCATTAGCCTATCAACAGTACTGTGAGTAGTGTTTAGAATATATTGTACTGCGTAGGAAATCCAAGTTACAGTGTTATGGTGTGGCAACTTGGCAACCCTTTGAATACAGTATAAGATTATGTCAGGTTTTTATTTTCCAAGACAGTGAAATAATGTTTTTTATTTATTTATTTATTTTTATCTATTTATTTTTTTGTGGCAGGAACATCAATGAGCTGCTGAGTACTGCTGAGGACCGTGGAGCCAAGTTTGAGGCTAAACAGAGCTCAGCAACTGGGGAAGAGTTGCTCAGTGACAGATCTGCTAAAGCATATTACAGGGAGTTCAAGAAGGTAAATGTGTGGTAGTGTTTTTAAGAAGGGAAGTGTGTGGTAGTCTTTTTAAGGAGGTACGTAAAGGTAAACTGGGGACACACGTTGTAGCTTCAGGTGTTCATCTCTCGTCACATTGGCCTTTGAGTCTGTGGTGGCAATTAATCCGCGTATGTGTGTAAATGTGTGCGTGTCTTTTTAAGAAGGTAAATATTAGCCTTGGAAGTATGTGTGTTCCTGTGTGGATTGAAGTTCACAAGTTGAAGGGTTATTGAAGTAGAAAAGAACTGTTGTATGATGTAAGTAGAATAGGAAGACAGAATAATTTTAGTTTTGTTTTCAATTAATATCAGAATGACTTGCTTTGGTGTGACTTTCCATTGTGTATTTCATAGTTTTCTCTTGACCCTCGGAGGATGTTCCCAATTTCACCCCCCCCTCCCTCCTCCCTAGGTGGTGGAGGCTGCAGACGTCATCCTTGAAGTGCTTGACGCCCGTGATCCCGCCGGGTCCCGTGTGCCTCAGCTTGAGTCTGCCATCACGAGCCAGCCGGGGAAGAAGCTGGTGTTGGTGCTGAACAAAGCCGACCTGGTTCCCCGAGACAACCTGGAGGGATGGCTCAAGCACCTCCGCCACCACCACCCGGCCATTGCCTTCAAGTCCAGCACACAGATACAGAACTCTCACCTGTCACAGACCACCACCAAGTAAGGATGGATATGGATGCCGGATACCAAACTTATTGTGTGTCGGGTTCACAGAAAATGTTTATAAGGGAGTCAAGATTTATTATATATATGTATTACAGTATGTTTTAGCTTCACAACAATTGCAGCTAACACCACACATCCACAACACTTAATTAGCTACTTGTAAACATTAATGACAAAGTTAATTATTTGCTTTATTTTCTTCAGAATATTCAAGTCATCAAAGGATCTGCTGCAGTCCTCTCGTTGCCTGGGAGCGGACGTGTTGCTGCAGCTGCTCAAGAACTACTGCCGCAACAAGGACATCAAGACAGCCATCACAGTGGGCGTCGTAGGTCTTCCCAACGTAGGCAAGAGCAGCCTCATCAACAGCCTGAAGCGCAGCAAGTCCTGTGGGGTCGGAGGCACACCGGGATTCACTAAGTAAGACTGGGTGGGGCACAAGAGTAGGATTTAGGAAGGAATTAGTGATGAATTAAATGTTTTCTAGTGGGGAGGCTGTGTGGTGTCTTGACTGTGGTGTAAACATCCTGTGGGGGACATCCTGTGGGTCTGTGGTTCGACTCTCTCTCTCTCTCTCTCTCTCTCTCTCTCTCTCTCTCGATGATGATGATGATACACACTTCCAGATCAATGCAAGAGGTTCAGCTTGACTCCAAGATCAAGTTACTGGACTGCCCTGGTATTGTGCTGCCTGGAGGTGATGCTTCAGACGCTGCGGCAGCTCTCAGGAACGCTGTCAAAATAGAGAATTTAGATGATCCCGTCACACCTGTGGATGCCATTCTTCAGCGGGCAGACAAGAAACAGGTATGTCATTAATTATTTTGTGTGTAATGTTTTATGAGAATTATATATAAACGTTGCCTTGATCACAGTTTGTTCTAGTTATTTCATGATCTGTAATCTCTGCTAAATAATTGTGTGTCTTTAGAAACATTATAATTGGCACATAAGCTTGAGAAAGGTTAAAACTAGCACAGTACAGGCAGGAAATACATCGCCTGATCCCGTAATGTAACAAGAAAACCCACGAATACTTAAAATTATTACAGTAAAGCCTCACAAACATAATTTACATTGAAACTGTATAAAATTTTCAGCTGATGATCTACTACCAACTACCGACTTTCAAGACCACTGATCAGTTCTTGGCCGTGTTAGCCAAGCGCCTCGGGAAACTCAAGAAGAAAGGCATCCCTAACAAGGAAATGGCGGCCAGGAAAGTGTTATATGATTGGAATGTGTAAGTAAAAACACTCTTCACTATTAACGACTTCACAGAATTAGTATCATTTATCTACGATTTATAACTAATTGTAATATTTAATGATAACCCTGTAGTTACTTTTTAGTATTAATAGCTACACATAATTAGTGGTATTTACCTATAATTCATAACTAAGGTTGTAATATTTTTTGTCCATATAGTTACTCGTCATGACTATTCTTTTCTCTTTTTTCAGCGGTCTCATCAAGTACTACACACAACCACCAGTAGCCACTAAGACAGAAGTGGGATCAGCGTTAGTCTCTGAGCTGGGCCAAGAGTTTGACCTTGATAGCTTGGCATCAGAGGAAGGGTCTATGATGAAAGCTCTGCCCACCTTCAGGCCTTCCCAGACTATGGTGGTTGAGTCTCTAGGTCCCGTTGTGGAGGTTAGAGAGACAGGAAACATGGAAGATGAAGACAGTAATGATGAAATGGATGATGCCAGTGAGGACGAGGAAGGAGAAGAACAGTTGGTAGGTTATTGACTCCCACTAACTCGCTACTGCCTTCTAACCTAACTACTAATCAAAGTAAAGGTGTTGTAAGAATACTACCACCATATATGCAGGTTGTAAAAGGCAAACAAATAGGAGTGAACAAAAGGTAGTCTCTCCTCTCTATGGAAAAACAGACATAAAGTGGGAACTACTCTTAATTCTGATTACACTCTATCATCAACATTTCCCAGACTCAACTTCTACCTAACATTCACCTCCTTTACAACTCTACCCATATTAATATTAAACAACAAAAGCATATACCACTTACCTGATGTAGCTCCACGCGAACAGGAAACCGTACGCTCACTCGGTTTTCTCTCCCAACCTGGAAAAAAATGCGTGTTATTAAATATGACACTATGAATGTTTTGTCATGTAAACTGTCTAAGTCCTGTTATTCCTGTGTCACCTGTTTCCTACTTATAGGCTGTCTTGCTAATACCTTCTCTTCCCCTAATACTCTCTACCTTTCGTCTCTAAGTCCAAACCACCCAAAGAATACATACGTTGACCTGACATTTCAATAACAAAGCTGCCAGCATCATGTAGGTGAATAATTCTTTATTTTCATTATACTATAGTTGTCCTTCCTTTCTCTTTGTAACAGTTGTCAAAGGAAGTCTGCGTCACCCTGGACAAGGAGTCTAACAGCAAGGCCGAGGATGCCACAACAGAGAAGAAGGAACGCTGGGAGACAGAATTGAAGGAGTTCAACCCATCAACAATGTCCCAGAAACAATTCCAAAAGAAAGTGCAGAAGAAGGAGAGGAAAGAGAACAACCGCAACAAGAAGCGCACAGATGACCTCACATCAGCATTTGAAAATTTTTCCGGTTTGAAGGAATCTAATGAAGATTATGATTTCAATGATTATTTTGGCAAATAATGTATGTTATTGAGAAATATAAACTTAAGCTCAATATCTGACTTTTATTTAAAGAAATGTTTAATTAGTTAACTTAGGAACTTTGGTAATTACCTTAACATAGCGCCATATGACCTTAGATGTCTGGCGCTTGCTTCTTTTTGCATTAACTAACTAACCACACCTCAAAGCTCTCAAAATATCTCTCTCTCTCCTTCTTTTACAAACAAACCCATTGCAATGCAGCTCAATATCCTCCACTAAGGCAGCCTTTTTGGTTGGTTCCATAACATAATACAGGTTAATCTAAAGAAGAAAGTCATGTTTTTGGAAAAAAAGATAGTTTCATTTTACTGCGTAATTATTATTCTTTGAGCAAATATTCATAATGACAGTTGTAGAGTTTAATTAGGTCTATCAGATGCTGCAATTATATTTGAAATATCTTTAATAGTTTTTGAGAAAATGAGGAAGAAAGTCATGTTTGTGTAAAAAAGATATGGTTGCATTTTACTGCGTAATTGTTAGTCATAGAGCAAATTTTCATTATGACAGTTGTAGAGTTTAATTAGGTCCATCAGATGCTGCAATGATATTTCCAATATCTCTAATAGCTTTCGAGAAAATGAGGAAGAAATTCATGTGGACCCTTGGGAACCACCATGTCAAAATTAGTGCTTGTATCACATTTTGTACAATTCATATGAAAAATTGCTTTTATCTGCCCCACTACCTGTTGGTACTCTTCTTTGCTGCTTCCCTCTCGTACAGTTTGCACACTTACCTAAGTGGTCCAGCCTTATCAAACCACAGAAAGTTGTAAAAATCTGTTGATACTAAATACACTGGCCAGTCAGTGGTGATAAAGAAAAACTTGAATGCCTTCCAACTACTCTCACAGCTCATGGCCCGCCACCTAGCTACATAAACACGGATACCTTCACTTAATACTAAACATATGATTAACTAAGAACAGTAAAAGGTAGGTACGTAATAATACACTAGTTGTGACGTATAACAAGTGAACTATAATGACCTGGTTGGGTCGTCTCATTGTTACTCCTCTACATCAAATTCTCTGCTGTGATGACTACGAAAATGTACCCATGTTACCTGGCTGGTGCTAGTGTGTATTACTATCTCTATATTCTTTCATTGACACAAATTAAGCCGTTCTGGTCTTCTAAATGATAATTATTACACTGACGCAACTCACCGGGCAGTAGATGTTTGTAGGAAAATTCCACGTTGTGTTTGGCAGTATTCAAGGTGCAGTTAATCACCATTTTCCCTGATTGCAAGGCTCGTGTTCCTCTCCATGTAATACTGCACAGAACACACCACAACACAGGATGGCCTAGTCACAAGGCGGCTGCAGCACTCAAGGCCGTGCGTCTGTACCCCCACTGAGCACGAGGCAACACTGGCTACACGCCTCGTCTTTGGGTTAGTATTCGAACGGGTGTCACAGCTTCAGTGATTCATGTTCATACGGATACAGCTGCTACAATGCTGCTGTTTAGGAAGTAGTTTCTCAAGTGTTTACAAAGTAACTTATTCAAAATGATCTGTATTAATATCAAACTTTTAGCAGATTAACTAAATTGATTTCAGGTATGTGGTAAATCAAGGCATGAAAAGTTCCGAGCCATAACAGCCCAAGCACTAGTGTGGCAGCGGTGGTGTGTAAAGGGGGATAACGAGTGCTCATTGATGGGGACAAGAGGGACGGACACATCCTGCTGCAACATTCATCATTATTATTACTGGCTTAGCAGGCGGACATGTGTACCAACACATATATTATTGTAAAGTTAATATTTGTAAATCTGATCCCAGCATTCCCTGGATGGCACTACACAACTGTACCAAGATGAATGATTGTTAAGAACAATTATACTTAACCAGTATTCGTATTTGCTACACAGGGACAGGAGAAAGGCAGGAAAAAGGAATTAAACATAAGTTTAGTGGCACAAACTACTATGAGTTGACAGCCAACGTATCATGCAAGACAAGCAACACTGGGTCCTGACGTGAAACAATACAACTGTACAGGCTGACTGGTAGTTATGGACGACAACTACACAATGAGTAACGACCTAACATTCAACCATCAGAATAACCATCAGCTAATTCAATCGTTATTGCAATGCTAAGAGTGAGAGAACAGGTTTCTATAGATGGTAAGACTGAGTGATTGTGTAATAATCAAACTCTGAAATAGCAATAATGTGATCTAAAACCGTGATAAATCTACATACAGGACTTGATTCAATCCCTTGACAGAACACACCAAAGACATGATTCCTTGGCAGCAGCTGATGATAACTAAGACATAAATAGTTATGTTCTTCCTGGTTTTGTCACTACATGACTATTCCTTTTCCTTGATAGTATTATTTTATACTCTCTGATCTTCCATTTTCAATAGTAATGTTTAGGATGATCCCAATATTTTCTCTTCCTTCACATGCTTTGTAGGGGATTTCCACTGCATGCTACCAATATACATAATAATGATTCTTAAAACATTGATAAATTGAACAAATACACAAGTGTGAAAAGTGAGCAATATGAGAAAAAAAAGAGAGACTTAAAGTGAGTAGGAATGAAATGTGGAATGGAGCAAATGAAAGCTTCTACTGTGCCATCCCCTCTTCCCAGCTTGAGGAAGTTTCAATGAACAGGCATGATAATATGTAACACAAGTACATATGTTAAATAACCAAGACAACTCTGAATCTCCCAATCCCATTACTCATTCCACGTTTAAGGAAATCCACATTAAAACCACCTTTTCTGAACTTATCAACAAAGGACAACTTTCAGGCGACATTAATCTAAACTAACACTTGACACTTATACCTTAATTGTGAGTCCGAGTCATGACTGGAACTGCATATACTGTTTGCTAGTGACTGATAAAACAAAGTAAGTCAACACACTCCGTACCCGCTAAGTCACAGCATAATCTGTACCTATTTGTTTTGTAGTGAATAAGGAACAGCATATTCCACACCTACAAACTAGTAATAGATAAAGTAACGTCAAGCACATATCACTCGTCTCTCTTGGACACAACACAGAACACCTAGATTCCAACACACACCACAACACCACACATCACATCTTCATCCTCAAGCACAGCGACACATCAAGACTGAGACACAAAACTGGGACTTGAAGGCATAAGAAAAGTTGGTCCGTAGTACATGTTTCATTTATTAACGTCTTATTCAAAATTGGCAACTACAAATCACAAAATATGAACTCAATGCAATTGGACTAAGAACACTGAACATAGATTAAATACTCAAGGGGGATATAGTTTGGGTCAAGCTTCCCATTCAAGGTCCGGGGCCACACTGACCATACAAATTCCTAGGGTCATATGCACACACAGACACACTAATGCACGTTAGAGATTAAGAAAAATAGATACTAGCAGTTCTGAGATGTATATCATATATATAGTAACAATTATTAAGGGAAGGGATGAATCAATGCTAAAATCACACATCACACATCAGTTGGTCCTTACATGAAAAACATTGTTGTGGCTTTTCTTGGGACCCTGCACAGGAGGCTAATATGAGAATGGAGGATTTTTTATACAATCAACATCAAGAAACCCACTAACGCACTTCAGACTGTTTTATTTGCCCAAAATCTACTCTTTTTACATTGACCACCGCCCAGCGCACCACCGTCTCTGCTGCAGTGGACAGGTTACTTTGGGCAAATGCAAATCTTACACTGAATATTTTCAACTTTAATGGCAAAAAGTGGTTACTTACATTAATAAAGGTTATTCTTTATCTTACAAACTAATTTAATCAGAAGCCCAAAAAATTAGTCAGCCTATCACAATTTGGTTAAAATGTCTCAAAATATCTACAAATCGTTCACATATGTTGCAAACTTCAATTAAGTTAGGTTATGAATGACTTAATGATCTACAGGTGATTCATGGAAAAGACCACAGATAAGATAATATAAAAGAAAATTCACATGCCCGCGTTGTTCTGGCTCAGGGTGCGGAATGTATGTATGTATGTAGTGCATGGGTCAGGCCGCTGCAGCTCTCCTTCCTCTCTTGCTCAGGGTAGGTTCCGCTGCTGCCGGTTGTGATGAAGGCTTAACACTGGCTATATTAACTGTCTTAGCTATAATATATAAGTAGGAAATAGGTAGATTCATCTTTTCATTGTGTACAGTAACTAACCCAGTTATTAAAAAAAAATCTAAAAAGCATGAGTAACAAAATAAATTACTGCAATAAGTTATGGAAACAGATGTGGTGAGAAACAATTTTGAAAAGTAACTGCCTTGTACAAAAAGCAGGAAATGAACAAAGACCTATGGCATAATACGGGATGTCCTGCAGGGGTTCAGGACCACACAGAACTGGCAGTGACTAATCCAGACTGGATCAGACAGACATACAAGCTTTAGCAGGACAGTGGAACCTCCAGTAGTCCACCTAATGTTAGTAAAGCAGCACAGTTAAAGGTCTCCAGCAGTATAATCTCTGACTGTATTTAACTTTGGGAACAACTTTGTGCTTAATTATTTTTCTTACTTCAGATCAAATTCTATATATTTAGCATTTGTTCTCATTATGGCTTTGGTGATTTTGGTTATGATTCTTATCAACTCAATGTTCTACAATGTATACATACAGTGTTTTCAAATTGCCTAAGTTATTTCAGGGGATCATATATGAAAATCCAAAGACTAGCAACAACATTTGGCTACAGAGTTGCTATTCTAACATTGGAAAACATGACTCAATTTATTACCCACAACACCTCAGAGGATTGTTAAAATTTAGAGATGGCAATAACAGGTTCATAATTATGTTACTATTCCTAGTCTATCTGGGATGCAACAGTCAGTAACGCTGGACACACTGAGCCCCACCACGCCCACCACCACCAGTGTTACTTTCACCAATACTCCTGCAAGGCTGTGTCAAACCGATCTATTCAGGGGATATACAAATGAACTCCTTACAAAGAGTAATACAGAGCACCAGGTATTACTGTATAAAACACTCATAATGTACTGGTAATCATCAACTCTTAATGAAACAATAGTTTGCATTTTCAAATTCAACAAATTTATAGGTTTAGTAGTTACATAGTTTAAAATATATTTCAAACATCAAATATTACATATTTCCCAATACCTACAAACAAACGATCTCTAATAAATAAAATACTGAAACCAACCTCTAACTTGTTTTCTTATTAAAAAAATTTCTATACAAAGCTATACAGTATAGGTAATTAGCCTGCTTGTGGGGCCATGAGTAACAGGCAGTAAAAGTATGTGTATGAAACCTTTGCTAAAAGACTCACATTATCAAAGAATTTCCCTTGTAATACCATTCTTTGTTTTCCCATTTTGCTTAAGTTCACAGGAGACATAAACTATTCACAATAAAATTAGTAAACAAATGTAGGCAAAATCTTTTTCAAAACATCAACACATCAAAATATTTCACCATTGAGCAGTATAAATTTTCATCACATGCACAAATCAAAGTACAGAGCCATCTTGATACAGATTAAACTTCCTAGCAGTTATAACTATAAGAATCTTTTATCAACTTAAAAAAAAAAAAGCCATACATCCAATTTTAGAACTCGAAATAAATTTTATATACAATGTGAGAAATATGAACAATACATAACATTAACTCTACCCCCCCACAAAAAAAGTCACTTGTCTTGCACTGCACTCTAGCCACCTGCACACCCAACACTACCTTGTTAATGACTCACACACCAGAACAAATGTGATTAAATATTGACATAAGACTGGTGATCCCAACGCACATCAGATCTTCCTTAACACTGTGGGTTGAGGTCAGTTGGATGTAGATGGCATCATTATCTGCTGTTTATATATACATATTATTATTATGTATAAAGACAATGAGCCTTGGAGCTGCATATCCTTGTAACACTGCAAAGTACATTGATACAGGGCATCATTTTTTATTATAAAATATTGCACAAAAAAAGATGCTTGTAAAGAATAGATTTGTGTTAATTCCTCTACTTCAGAGGCTTTCTACTTCAGCTCAAGGCCTTTCATAATAATAATAATAATGATAATGATGATAATAATTATAATAATAATAATAATCATAATAATAATAATATGTATCAATATCAATAATAATAATAACAATAATGATAATAATAATGATAACAGGTTTCTAAAATTCAAGAAAATAGACACGTAATGTTAATTTTTACACTGTGCTTTAAGACTCACAGAGTCATACAATATACAATATTTCAAGTTTTCAAAAAGAGGAGAAAAATATTTGCTCTTGGAAATTTGTAATTTATAACTATACTTTCCCAACGGCTGCTAAAAAGAAAACGGAAAAAAAAGTTCATAAACTCTAATTTATACATATCTAGCCTTCATTTTGAAAATAGATGAAAAGAAGCCATCACACATCATTCTGATTTATCACATCAATGTGAATCGCATAGAAACACTAATCCAACATATATGTATCCTACAACTTTGCACACATGGACTTTTTTTTTGTTATTAACTTTGATACATACCTACATACATGCAACTTGGGGAAATCTATCCTTTTGTCATTCTTGTATTAAATCATAAAACTCTGTGAACCCATAAAGTGTACTATGTAATCTACAACGTGTGATGAGAGTTGGCTGCATTTTGGCATAGTTAATCTGGGGCATCGACCATGCATAGTAAACAAAGCTGAAGTCGATTAAAATGATGGCCAATAGGGAGACTCCGGGGGACTGATGGAAGTGTTGGCCTGTGCTGAGGACTGTTCCTGCTTGCCGGACGCTCCTTCAGGCTCACCAATCTTAACATTAATGATCAAGGATATGTTTTGATTTCACTAATATATCTATAGTCCTTCATCTTTTCTGCATACACAGACAGCTTCATGTCTTCACTTGATGATCTTCTGAGGCTTTTTTTTTCTTTCCTTGATTAGAAAATGTCAATATTGGTTGTAACTATCTGTTGCATTTGCATTTGTAATTCAGTCCATAGAATTAAAAAAAATCTTCCTACCCGTCACACGCAACTGAACTGCAACAGAACTTTGTATCCACAGTGATAGGCACATCATCTTCATGGTTCATGCCTCCACTCCGTCCGTTGTGTCTCCCTTGTAATGGCATTCTTCCCAATATGTTTGTCAACCCCACTCACCACATGACTAGGTTAGCTCCTGGACCCCAAGTGGCTGGCTAGCAGTGGCACATCTCATCAAGCATGCCACCTTATTTGCTAAAAATGGCACTTCCTCCCATCATTGCAGCTTTGCCATTTCATCACTCCATCTTTGCTTGACGTACTCAGTCTGGCATTTTCCTGAGGCAGCACTTTTTACATACAGATAAATAAATGTCTAATGTTACTTTATGTCACCTTCCAGGATGAATTGTTAACAGGTGGATTTTAAGAATGTCAGGTGTTTCTCCTCAGCCAAGAGTAGAATGATGGCTTCCTTTACTTTACTCCATCAAGATGACTTCAAGTAACATTAGAGACACCTATCTTCAGTGGCACCTTCAATTAATCACCATACTGATCCTTGGCACTCATGCCATCACAGCCTGGGCTCTGGCACTGTCTGCTCATGTGTGAGTCACCAAGTACACAACAGCATCTCCCAACTCTGAGCACCTGCTGCATTTGCTTAGCCCACTGCCTGCCTGAGGCCTGACTGCATGGTACACATGGTGGTGAGCACACAGCCTTAGGTATACAGCAATGCACATGCACTGGGGTCTTTGGAGGGGAGTACTAAACTTGTACACATACACAGGGAGTTAGCTTAGCCTCTAGACATCGCAAAAGGCCTCTAGAACTCTGCAAACTCCTTGGCACATTTTTCCGTAGAGGATATACGAAGGGCTTCCTCCTCATAGTCATCAAAGTTGCTTGTGTCCCCGGGTCCTTTGCATTTTGGAATAAATGGCGCCTCAACCTGAAAACAAATGTGTTGGTTTTAAACAATGCTTCAGTTATTGTATAAATCTGTCGTCATCCTGATAAAACTTATGTCAAACGAGTAAAGATAAATTTTGTTGTAACATTTATATATAAATCAAGTAAATGTGAGGAAAGTGATATTTGTATGAATATAAAATTGGGTGTATTTTAAATCATTAACAAACATTTCTTGACTTATGAAAGTTTTTTTTATCTACACTTTGGAAGGTTTTGCTTTTTGTAAAAAAGAAAGTATACATTAACATTTTTACATGATGTTTTTTGTGGAATAATTATTAAGTGAATAACCAAGGTGTGTTACCTGACATGCTTTGGTAATCATGATTAACAACACATTGAATAAGTAAAGAAAAACCCAGTACATACATGCAAATACCTAGAGTAGATATATTAATGAATTTTCCCAATAACCAATTTCATAACAAGTTGAAGAGAATCTTTGCTTATGTTTACATCAATAGGAAGGAAAGGAATACAAACAGGCCTAGAAGTGTATTACTAATGAAGAAAAAGACCAAAAAAACCTTATGAAAACCCTACACTTGATGCACTTGAGTAAGAGTAACTTACCCGAGGCTATCACAGCTAACATAACATTGTGTTGCCTAGTAAGTTCATGATCACGTTTCTTGTATATCATAATCAAACTGATGGTTTACAAATGTAGGATAAAGAATGTAGGCTGGCAAAATGTAATGATAAAAAGACTTAACCAGCAAATTGTAGCTCTTTTTAGCTCATTTACAGAGCCTATCAATTTCTATAATGAAAATACTATGTAATAAAAGCAAAGAATTACATTGTCTATAGTATAACACCTGTGAGTACCTGTCTTTACATAATAATGGTGCATGTACAGTACCATGAGACTGAAAAGTACTTCACTGACTTTACCCATTAGCTAGAATTCTTTGAACTCTTTGATAAAGAGGTCCTCTGGTGAAGAACGGAAGATGCCTCTGGCCTCTTCGTACTGCGGGAACTGAGTGGTGTCTCCGCGAAACTTTAACTTGGGAACCAGAGGGGCAGGAATCTACCACAAGATGGTAACAAGCAGGAACATGCAATAGTGAGCAGAGAAGGCACGTCAACTTGTAAGGAATAACTTGAGCCATTTTGAATCCATGGAATAAGAATATCTTTTCATGATAATTATGTGTTGTATTAATTTTGTATGCACCAAGAATGTTGTTTCATGAATAATGTGAACCCTAACCAACAACACATCCAGTAGAGAAGTATATTCTTATTCCATTAACTCTGGTAAGTGATATCTACAAAAAAATAAAATTATCAAACATATTTGGGAACAAAGTAACACTCAAAACAATAAATGAAGTACAAAGGAAAGTACTTCGTTAATACAACAGCTGCTTCATCATTTCAGTATAAATAAAAACTTGTCAGTCATTGGCAAACAACAGAAAGTGACAAAAATAAGTGAAAAATTGATCACAAATGGAATTCTGATAAAAAAAGATGAAGATTATCCAACTAAAACAATAAAGGAACCTAAAATTCAAGTACATTGAATATGAATTATTAAAAATCTTACAAAGAGGTCATTCATAATGCAATACTTGCATCTCAATGTTCTTTATACATGTTTGAACCATGTATCGTGCAATCCGAGCAGATCATTATGATGAGGGACAAGTAAAGACGAGGATTTGAAGTAATAATGATGCCAAAAACATGGTAAGGAAACTTTCCTATTTATTGTATTACTTGCAGCAGCTGATGTCAGGCTTTATGATTTAATTATTCAGCTTCAGAGTCTGCCACTGAATAACATGAATTAGTTTAGGCGCCGTCATGGTTCCCAATAATGTTTGCTGTTAGTAACTAAAAACTCAAACATTTACTAAACAAATTGGAAGGAAAGCATGCATGGTGAATCTTATTAAAAAGTGAAAATAAGCACAACCAATACACCTAATTATGCATAGAATAAAAAAAAAGTACGGTTTAAGTTTTGTTTTCACTCAATTAATACTTGTGATATTAAGTTTAACAACACGACCATAAACCTTCACAACAAGTAACATTATTACCATTTACTAACTTTACTACTTCTTAAAATCATTCTGAGTATAGTTAGAATTATCAGTTTGATTGAAGAAGTAAAGTTCAGTATTTGTCCAGCGATGTATTATCATAGAGATGACTAAAACAAAATATAATTCTGAATAAACTGCTAAAAAGTACAGCTTTATAAGAATACGAGAATAAATTGAGCTTTATTATAAGCAATTATACACACAAAAAAGCATTAATTCTTTAGCATGCAAATGGATTAAGTTAAAACTCAGGAAACATTACTTCATGCATACCTAAGCAAAGTGTGTTGGTAGTGCCAGCAAAATAAAAAGTGAGTTAATTCAAAGCACACAGGTGGAGGTAATCTAACCTTCCTCTGATAGACAGCAATCCAGTCTGTTGTGGCAAACCACTTGTGATTCTTGATATCATTCACACCGTTCTTCAGGTTGCCGTACCGCTTGGTTAGGTCCACCTGTAGCAGGTTCCTCAAGAGGTCCTTCAGGTCAGATGAGAAGTGCCCTGGGAACCTCACCTGGAAGAATGGTTGTCATTGATAAGGATGTAATTGTAACGACACTGGAGACGGAGAGGATCAAATGTGTGATGTGCCTTTGATACATTCCCTTCATTAGGTAATTCCTACACCACTTTACACTAATAGTTTTGGATTCCTCGCTCCTCTCATTGAAGTTCAGCATCTTTGCATTAACTCTTACAAACTGGAAGCCAAGGAACCATATCGTACAGTACGTAATCTTTCCAAATAATTCATTACTACACGCTGAAACACATTACCTTTCCTGATACAATTTTTTCGTATATCTGGATGGGCTGGTCAGCAAAGAATGGAGGGTAGCCGGCAGCCATTTCATAGACCAGCACCCCCAAGGCCCACCAGTCCACTGCCTTGTTGTAACCCTGAACACAACAACGAATAGTTACAACAAAGTAGACCAACAATATAGTATAAGGAAAAATATAACAATGAGTAAAAATTGAATCATGATGTAATTTTACAATGGATGAAGATAAGTAATTATGAAACTTTAGCCGTTGTGTAATACCTTTGAGAGGATGATCTCTGGGGCGAGGTATTCTGGCGTTCCACATAGTGTCCACGTCCGTCCCTTGACTCTCTTGGCAAATCCAAAGTCAGTTACCTGGAACACAAACACAGATTAGTTTTATATTAATCCAAAAGTCTGGTCCGAGAACCATTATATACTAATTTCCACCCAAGTACCTTTAAAAATATGAGGTTTACTTACCTACCAACAGGTGGTCTACATATACACACATTTACCTGAGAAAATATAATGATTCTTGGCTCACCTTGAGGTATCCTTGGCTGTCTATTAAGAGGTTCTCTGGCTTTAGATCTCTGTATATAAGATCAAGGTAGTGGAGGTATTCAAATGCTAGCACGATCTGGGCAGCATAAAACCGTGAGTGTGGTTCACTGCAAGATGCAAAACACAGAATTAATTATATTTCTAATTAAAGGACATATATCGAATTCCTCTGGAGGTACTCAAGGTGTTTGATGTGGATGATATAAACAGTACTGATGATTGCTTACATATATTTGTGATTTACTATGAAAAGCATATCATTATATTTACAACATTAGTTGATCTTTATAATTTATTATGCAGCTTCAAAATGTTTAATATTGAAGTATAAAATATAACTGGATATTCAATAATTACCATGCAAAACATTTAATTATCATTATATATTCATGAACAATATATTTTAAGATAACTAGCAAAACTGAATACTCATATACATACATACAACCAACCATGTAAAATAAGGGAAGAATGAGTGCATGTTTAAGGAGGGAGAGCAAGGCACCAGCTGAGGGTGGAAGTGGAGGGTGGCTGCCAGGTACAGACTGACAGAACAACTCATTAAAAGTGATACTGAACTTTTCTTTTTATCAACCTTTTGTAGTCAACTGGTGCTTGCATGTTCCTGTTTACCTCGTGTTTCCCTGAACCCACACCAACGTGTATCAAAGGATGCAAGGCTAACGATCTTCCTTCCACAGAGTATTACTTAAAAATATGTTGTTAATCACTGCTAACAAAGGTGTGTGTGTGTGATATTAAGAATGTGCCAACAGTTTATAAATTCCGGGTGTAATTGGTTAATGGTTAATGGGCAGGAAATGCAATATAATAGTACATTAATATCTTCCACAAACATGCAACAGGTTAAGTTATGTTTGAGGCAATACAGTCATTAGTAGAGTTATGGCAACAACACTCATGCAACAGGATAATTATGTATCAACAAACTGCTTAGTCACTACAATTTAACTACAATTATACTATTAGAAAGAAAACACTTCAAGAATACAATGAACAGTTTACCTTTCATTCCTATTACACTGAATAACATTTTTCTGTTCAAAATAATGGTAGGTGTGAGAGGCTCAAAGCTCCTACAAATGTTTTAGCAAATAATAAACTATTTTAATGGCATGTTTTGTGCATTCGTGTGACATTCAGTTTCAAAAGTTACCAAAACTGAATAAATCTTCCCGGAAAGGTCAGAAACCACAGATCTTTTTCTTAACTTAATGGGTTGATCAGGAAATTGGAATTACTATGGAATTGGACGTAAATATTCCATACAATACCTTTAGTCAAGGCAACGTGTGTTATTTCCTTCAAGGTTAGTTTAGAGGATTGAGTAAGGATGAACTGCACTACAACAATGATCACGTGTCATGCTTCTTACTCTTCAAAACATTACGGCTTCAATCTTGATGTTCATTAAGTGACCTCATAAGCTGGTTAATTGAAGTTTATTAATTACATTTTTTTGGGCAATTTGTGTTAAGTAATGTTAGCATATTAGGGAAAGCTTAACATTATATTATAAAAAAAAAAAAACATTAGTATGCACATTGATATAAGCAAACATGCATGAATAATGTTCTCTGTCTCCATCCAAATGTCATGCCATCGTTTTGTTTGCTTGTTACAGATTATTAAACATTTCGTTCCACCAACAAAGGCTAATGCTCTTTCAATGCAATGTCTACATGCTAAACAAAACACCAAGTTATCTTCGAAAACAATACTATTACATTAATGGAATAACACTACATAACAATGACAAGCAATATGACCAATACATTCAGGAACACTGCCATAAACGTGCCCACTGTTGTAAAATCTCACAAGAATACAATGATTGTTGACACTATATAGAAAATTATGTCATTACGTATTTGTACTGATCTAAGCTTGATTAATTGCTCAAATGAGTGTTTTTTTTTACTAATATATGAACTATCATCAAATGGATTTTATCATATGTTAAGTCTTGCCATTAAGGTTCGATAAATTCATGTCAAACAAATCTTTAAGACGATATCTCAGGACCGACAAAACTAAGTGAGCGATGAGCGTATAAAGATGACCAAGACTACGAGGAATACCCAGATTTAACATTCTCAGATCTTATTTACTGAGCCATATTTGTATTCTATATAAATACAATGGTTATGCATTAATACAACTCATGAATGGGTCTGAGTGGAACTGAACTTAAAAGACGAGCGTTGGCGTGAGATTTTACTGCGGCACAAGTTTACTCCTCCGAGCCAACACCACAACCAGACCAGACGGCATCACACGTGTCTGTGGTGTCTGCAGCCGGTCTGGTCAGGTGCAGTGAAGACTCTCAAGCAGTCAACTACAAAGCTCAAGAGCCACCCTGGCAGGTAACGACCCAGGCATTGTTATTCACTGGTGGACACTCTTACCTAAACCTGCCAATCTTTCTCAGGTGGGAGAACATCTCACCACCAGGCACGTACTCTAACACCATGTACAAATTGGAATTATCCTGAAAAGTTGAAGAAATATATACAGTAAGTTACGGGTTTCTCACTACGATTGATCCGTGGAAGTATTTTGGGATTTGGGGGGGTGTAAACAGAGGGGGGGGGGCACCAGGTTATGCTGTGGGTGGCGGGTGTTATAGGCGGTGGTGCTGCAGACACATTCCGCTAGAAGGAAGGACATCACTTTATGCAGTCGTTTGCACCTGTACCTCACCCGAGTACAGTACAGGTGTGGAGCTTGGAAAGAGTTGCAGTAGTGGTCGTAATATTAATAGTTAAATAAGAAAGGATTAAAGAGGAATGCATCAGAGAAGAGATGGAACGCTGCTGGATCCTGGTCACTCGTTGAAGGGTGAGGAGCTGGTGTGTGTGTGGAGAGAAAGTCTGTACAGTTATGTGTGATGCTGGCTGAAGAATTATTACCTAAATCTTCCAAGGCGTCGCAAGTGGGAAAACATCTCACCGCCCGGCACATACTCAAGCACCATGTATAAATTGGTGTTGTCCTGGAAATATAATAAAGATTACAAAAAAAAAATGATATATGTATGGTTTTAGATCATTAGTTCCTGGTGTGATTTGATTTTAATATGTTTTTAGTTTAATTTTTATCTCTGACTGAAATAATTACTACATTAATCAAAACAAAACCTATCAATGGATATTCAGTTGACTTTTTGATTACATATGGAGTTACTAAACATAATTTCAACAATTTAATGAGTAAAATCAACATAATATGATATCACAACAGTGTAGGCAACCACACGAGTGCTGGCAAGGCTATCAAGGCCATGTGGTTGTGCAACATATTACTGAGAAAGAGAAAACATTTAAGTAGACCCAAGACCAGAAGGAAACAGGAAAAACAACAAATACAAGTGATTTATAAGTAAAGAAGGAAATAAATACAATGATTCCTGTGTTGCTTCAGTTCAGTTGAATGTCATGATTAATATATATTCCTTATTTAGTACTAAGAATTACACAACAAATTGATAAAAAATACCAATGAAATGCAATCCAAAATAACTGTATTTTCTTTAGACTAAACATGACACAAAACTTGGAATGACTGTATTTCTTAAGACTTATGACCTGAATTTATCTTACCCATTTGTAGACACACACACACACACAGACACACACACACACACAGACACAGACACAGACACACACACACACACACACACACGGTACAGAATGAAGACAAGACAGCACACAAACACCTGAGGAACCCTACACAATGGTATTATTAGTACACACACATTGCACATTGCAGCCCCACATCAAGGCTTCATAACACACACCTTGAGGAAGTGTGTCAAGAAAATCATAACCCATAAATACTATAAAGAAGAATACTATGCAAAGGTGAAGATATGGATTCCCCATTGAACTGAAAACACAAGTAGTGGTCATAAGTAGACGGACACACCAGCCGCAGCTCAAGCTTGAAACGTTAATAACACGACATAACAATTCTGAATATTATGTATACAATTACTAGTTTGATTTGCAATAATTTATTTTGAAATGTCGTTTCCGGCCAAGAAAAAATAAAAAAAGGAAACCCATCCAATGAAGTGTTTTTACTAAGACATGAATCATTAGTCTATTGAACCAGATAATAAAAGACTAGTAATAGTTTTTGAAAACACACAAGACTAACTGAACTACAGTACTTAAATGTAATGAGAGAGAGAGAGAGAGAGAGAGAGAGAGAGAGAGAGAGAGAGAGAGAGAGAGAGAGAGAGAGAGAGAGAGAGAGAGAGAGAGAGAGAGAGAGAGAGAGAGAGAGAGAGAATATAGATATAGATAGATAGATAGAGAGAAAAAAAAGTCAGAGGCAGAGCTGGACACACAGAGTGGAGGTGGTGTGTGTAATGAGCCACAGGTGAGCCAGGTAAGGCTGACACCTGCCCGAGCCTCACCTTGAAGTGGAACTCTAGGCTGACGAGGAAGGGGAAGGTGATGGCCTGCAATATTCGTTTCTCGTTGAGTGTGTGTTCCACCTGTTTCAACTTCACCACCTGTTCAAAGGAAAAGCACAGTTAGCACAGGTCACAAAACATTATCCTATCAATTCTTCTTTATATCACAGTTCATCAGTCTATCAGTATTTAGAAAACCTTTTATATGGACAATTGATTGATTAATGTTATCATACAATACATTTTACAGTTTAAATAATAATAATAATCACAGGTATTTCAAATATATGTAAGCTGTTTCTTCTTATGTGATTCTCATAGTGTAATAACATTTATAATACTTAATATTCAGAATACTTTATTGAAATTAGTAAGATGATATGTGTGATGAAGTTTGTGGATACTTAAAGTAGATATTAGTTCTTAAATCTACATGAAATTATAGGAAACCCAAGAACAATGATGAAGCTGGAGCTATAACAGAACGTGTGATGCTGAACGATAACAGAACAACATAACAAGAGTGTCATCAATTAAATATTCATCCAAATATAACTAAAACAGGGTTGTGTGGGCGCCATCAGGCAGTCCTTCATGAATACATTACTCCATAATCTGATATTATTCAACGCACATTTATAAACGCGACAAAATTTATTTGACGGATGTGCGATGCAATACCTGGCTATTTTTATTATTTATTTTTTTCTACATATACGTATATCTATATTTTATTTTTCATGTATTTTCTTTTGTGTGTATTGTAAATTTTTGCATATTGTCGTTTTACCATTGGTGTTTTCCTTTGATGTCTGTTGGATGTGTGAAAATATGTCTATTTTCAACCCGAGTGATTATATATAACTACCTTAACAATTTTTTTTACCTGTATCTATACGTGTGTGTGTGTGTGTGTGTGTGTGTGTGTGTGTGTGTGTGTGTGTGTGTGTGTGTGTGTGTGTGTGTGTGTGCAACTTAACTAACAACATTTCTGTATTAAACTTTACACATCAACCCACCTCTATCTTTATTTAAGTACACCGTAAAAAGAAATGTAAGATAGAGAATAGAAAACAGCATTGCAGCAACCCTAGAAGCACTGCAAGGGTGAGGCGGCGGTGGTGGTGATGGTGGTAGTGGTGATGGTAGTGGTGGAGGCGAAGTACTGCCAAGACGATCCATTTATAATAGTCTTTTGCCACAATAAATCACGTTTTTCACTTCTATTAAGACTTAAATACCAGTGCACGAAGGGTAAATGGTGAAGGAGAGAGGGGAGAGAAGGAGAGGAAAAGGGGAGGGATTGGAGGTAGGTGAAGGGATGGCAGGAGAAGAGACAGAGGAGGGAATGGAGGGAGTGGAAGAAGGGAGGGAAGGAGGGAAGGAGGGAAGGGGGGGTAGGGGTTGACAGCACACGTGGAAGGGAACGTTATTGATCAGGAGAGAGAGAGAGAGAGAGAGAGAGAGAGAGAGAGAGAGAGAGAGAGAGAGAGAGAGAGAGAGAGAGAGAGAGAGAGAGAGACACACAGCCACCCTCTCCCTTCCCTTCCCCTCCCCCTGGCACCCCCTTAGGACGCAGTGCCACGGAGGAGGTAAAATAGACGCGACAAAGAGGAACTGTTAAGAGGAATGACGGGGTAACGAGCGTCAAGAAGGTTATTAAGAAACGTTTACCTCAAGCTCACAAACAAAAGCGAAGCGTCATGGCGGGAGGGTAAACGTAGATGTGCAAGAATAGCAAATCATGGACTGAAATAAAGATAGATATATAGATAGATGGATGGATAGATAAAGAAAATGTAATGTAAATAAGGTAACAAAAGGAAAGCAGGACAAGTAAATAAGTAATGAAAAAAAGAGTAGTAGTAGTGATGCAAAACCTATGATCTTAAATAAACAAGAAGCTGAAAACAATGGAAAAATGGGATGAATGAATGTTAACTGCAAAAAATATGAAAAAACCACGACGAGGCTATACAAAAAAGTAGCAGAAGACAGACTAAGTTAAAAAAAAAGAGAAGAAAAGCGTTAAATGTAAAAAAAAGTAAAAAAAAAGAACAAGTAGTATAGAGGAGATGAGAGGAGTAACTTCAACAAACCTTCTGCTTATCGAGTATCTTCATAGCATAATACTCTTTGGTTGCCTTATGTTGCACCAGCATCACCCTCCCGAAGGAGCCAGTGCCCAGGGTCTTGAGTCTCTCGAAGTCATCCAGGCACGCTGTGTTCTGAGGAGACAAACAATGATAAGAGAACAGAATACAACTTCAATGATTACATGACCTAACCACTGTTATATATACTTCAATAGAGGATAAAAATAGTAAAGAAAATGGGGGTTACCTGTACTTCAATGACACGTAAACACGCTTAAAATACTACTACTACTACCACTACTACTACTATCACCTCTTCCTACTACAACAGGCACGTGCTACGCCCCTTAAGCCGGCGTGGGGTGCCAGAGGTGGGGTGGACGTTGGGGGGGGAGGGGGCGGGGAGAGGAGTGCCACGTACACGCCCTCTCTTGGCACTCTTGACCCAACAGGAAGTGACGTCAACAGTGATATCACGATGCCAACTTGACCCAAGAACGTGTGTGTGTGTGTGTGTGTGTGTGTGTGTGTGTGTGTGTGTGTGTGTGTGTGTGTGTGTGTGTGTGTGTGTGTGTGTGTGTGTGTGTGTGTGTGTGTGTGTGCGCGCGTGTGCGTGTGCGTGTGTACTCCCCACCGGACATCAGCCATCATCAGTACTTTCTATATTCATTGTAGCACAAAAGGTTTTCATAATAGCAATTGAGTGGCAGTTGTGACCACCTTGGGAAAGCTGTGTGTGTGTGTGTGTGTGTGTGTGTGTGTGTGTGTGTGTGTGTGTCAAGGACGGGAGGAAGAGGACATGTGGACGGATGGGTGGGTGGGGAGGAGCCTTCCACTTTGCTATCCTTTTGTCTCTATTAAGTAGATACAATAGTAGTAGTGTAGCCAAATGGTCAGTCTTGTTAGGTCCAGTAGGAATGTTGATGTCTGTTCTTCCTTTGTATGTAGGACGGGAAGGAGGTGAATGAGAACACACAAGGAGGGTGAGGGAGGGAAGCAGGTGGGCAGGTAACAGGTAATTTAGGAGGTTGGCTAAGCGGGTGGTCAGACAGGTAAGGTGAAATGTAGGTGAGAGATGAGAGAGTGAATGAATGAGTGAAGCTGGCAGGGAGGGAAGGAGAGAGTGAAATGGCAGAGAGATAGAGAGAGAGAGAGACAGAAGAAGGGGAGGACAGTGTCTGATCCCACAGTATTAATCTCAAGAGCTCGAAATAAACACAGTTGCTCCACCTACACCTTCCAAACAGGATCGAGGAAGTGTATTGGATGATAATAATAATAATAATAATAATAATAATAATAATAATAATAAAAAACACACGGTAAAAATATACAATTAACATACAAAGACTTTAATAAAAAAAATATTACGAAATTTAAATAGTTAACTTTGCCCTTTCTTTATTTCAACATCTTCTTCCTCTTCCCTCTTGGTAGGTATGATTAGGTGTGTGTGTGTGGGGGGGGGGAGGGGGGGGGGCTAGTTTTGGGGAATTGGGGGGGTCACCTGTCACTCTTCACCTCTCACTTCTATCACTACTAACCTACTAGCAAGGTAATTATTATAAGCAGGTGAATAACTATTACAGGTAAATGAATAGAGAGAGAGAGAGAGAGAGAGAGAGAGAGAGAGAGAGAGAGAGAGAGAGAGAGAGAGAGAGAGAGAGAGAGAGAGAGAGAGAGAGAGAGAGATTCATTAATCAATCCGTAACAAGTTGAAACATTAATCTTATCCTAACCTTTGACCTTTCACAGCCTCACTGACCCTCATGACAACAACAACAACAATAACAATAACAATAACAATAACAACAGTTGAGTCTCCGAGGTTCAAGTGTAGGCCTAACAAAAACATTGCTTAGGCCTCAGTGCATAAAAAAAGAACACATATAAAATCTAGCACAGTGACAGCTGCAAGAAACGAGAAAAAGAAAAGGAGGTCAGGTATTTAAGTAAAAGTACAAGTCACTACAGTTATTTAAGTACTACTACAGGTCACTACTACTACTCCTTATATACGACTATAACTTAACTACAACTACGACTTACTATAACTACTTAAATACGACTAAAACATAATATAACTACCTACTTAAATACAACTAACAACTTCTACTTTTAAACACAACTCACAACTACTACTACTACTTTTAAATACAACTACACCTGATAACTGCTACTTAAATAAATACTACAACTCACTATAACTACTTAAAGACAACAACTACAACTACAACAACAACTACTACTACTACAACTACAACAACCATTGGTCAGTCTTACCTTTGCAGGACTCTTCCATTTCTCCTCAAACTCTTCTTTCGCCTTCTCGAGGAATTCTTTGACTGTGGAGGAAGAGAAGAAAATAAATCAAGTTAGTAACAAATCAAGGAAGAGCAAAGCAGGAAGATACATGTAAGGACAACAAGATTATCACCCTCTTCCTCCTCCTCCTCCTCTTCCTCCTTCTTTGTCAACCTCACTCAGTAACAGTTAGTTCAATGTCAAGTTTGTTAATTAATTCATATATTTATCTATTAATTTATTTATTAATTTATAACTTCTTCTTCTTCTTCTTCCCTCCTCCTCCTCCTCCTCCTCCTCCTCCTCTCTTTAATGTTTAGTGATTCGTTCAAGTGAAGCATCAATAATAAGATTCGAGCAGTGTGGTTCATTGCTTCGGATTCACTTGTGTGTGTTATTCTCGTGTGTATGAGAGAGAGAGAGAGAGAGAGAGAGAGAGAGAGAGAGAGAGAGAGAGAGAGAGAGAGAGAGAGAGAGAGAGAGAGAGAGAGAGAGAGAGAGAGAGAGAGAGAGAGAATGTTCAGGTGAGCCACTTTTAGTTAAATTGGTATTGTGAAACTTTTCTCCACCTGTCTCTCCTCCTCCTCCTCCTCCTCCTCCTCCTCCTCCTCCTCTCATTGTGAAACTTATGCACAATTGCCTCCTCTTTTTTTAACTTCTTCCTCTTCATCTCTTTTAATTCTTCTCTCCTCCTCCTCCTCCTCCCCTCCTTCCCCCACCTTAATACCTCCTCCCCTCCCTCCCCCCCAAATACCTCATGTAATTAAGCCACACCCACATTTTACCTCGAAATGGGCGGCCACACCCACAGCCTCTCACGGCATACACACACACACACACACACACACACACACACACACACTATTACCTGCCCATCTAATACCTTTGTATCAGCATCTTCATCCCTTTGATTCTTCCTCTCATCTCTTTCAAATACTCCGATAAACATCTTGATCTCCCTCCTCCTCCTCCTCCTCCTCCACTCCCTTATCTCCCTCTCATCTATCTTCTATCCTACCCAATCCTATTATAAGGTCATCCCAACACCTTGAAAACATCCTATCCAATCCTATTACCAAAAACATCTAACATCCTTGAACATAATTTACTCAACAAACACAGGGACGACAAACACCTCGACTTTATTTACATTCCTCTCACCTGTGTTGCGTTTGGGTCGTCCTTACCTGTCAGCCAATTATCACACTTATCATTTACAGGTGTGGCGCCGCGGAGGGCACAGCCAGGTGTAAAAACAAGCTTCACTTAAATACCAAAGTGCAATCAGCGAGTCCACAGGTAAGGTAAAGGTGGGGAACGGGGAGGTGAAAGGGTGATGGTGATGGGAAAGGTGTATGGTGGTGATGGTGATGGGGAGGTGAAGGGGAAGGGAAGGGGCATGATGGGTAGAGTTAGTGTATCTCCTCCTCCTCCTCCTCCTCCCTGTACGACGGCCTATATTCAAGGAGGGAGAAAAAAAATAATTGGTATGCAAATTTGAAATGAGATAAACTGCTGATCTTTGAGAGAGAGAGAGAGAGAGAGAGAGAGAGAGAGAGAGAGAGAGAGAGAGAGAGAGAGAGAGAGAGAGAGAGAGAGAGAGAGAGAGACCTTCCTCCCGTCACTTGCTCTCCTCTTTCTCTACTCTACTCTAAAAATAGTGAGCGTCATACAACCTTTGGCTCAAAACGGCCTTGAAACAAAACACGACCACCACATACACACACACACACACACACACACACACACACACACACTAAAACATACAAAATCCACGTGTGTTTACTATATATATGTATAACTATAGCGTTTTTCGAGGTACAATTAGTGCGCGCGCAGGCACATCCCAGCAATCAATACCAGGGACTCGCTACTGTTGCTGTTTTCCCTCCCTCCTCCCTCCTCCCTCCTCCTCCTCCTCCTCTCCTCCTCCTCTACTGCTGCTGCTGCTACTGTTTCTGTCGCGTCTATAATTGTCACTGCTGTCGTAATGTTACTACTACTACTACTATAACTACTACTACTACTACTACTACTACTACTACTACTACTACTACTGTGCATTATCCCGCCATCTACTCCCTTCCTATTCTTCTTTACGTTTTTTTTTTAGTACTTTTAACACTCTACATAATTCTTCCTCTTCCCTTTCTTCTATTTCTTTATTCTTTCTAATCTTTTCCTTCTCCTCTTCCTCTTCTTTAGTATATTATGTGATATTGTCTACTTTATATTGTATTTTCACTTGTATTCTTAAACTCGTGTTGATCTTTCGAGACTCTTATATCCTAACTCACTCTTCTTGCTCTCCTCTTCCTCCTCCTCCTCCTCCTCCTTCTCCTCCGCCGTTCAATATAAAGTGCTTGACAGTTTTACGTTCAAGTTTGTTTGGTACTGACGAAGACGAGGCAGGAAGGTGTGAGGCTGTGAGGAGGAGATACATATATACTCTCTCTCTCTCTCTCTCTCTCTCTCTCTGCAAACTTTGGAGAGGGGAAAAGAGGGAGGAATAGAGGATGAGGAGAGAGAGAGAGAGAGAGAGAGAGAGAGAGAGAGAGAGAGAGAGAGAGAGAGAGAGAGAGAGAGAGAGAGAGAGAGAGAGAGAGAGAGAGAGAGAGAGAGTATCTAGTGGAGGTGTGTATGCCAGTGTCCTTGTATATCCTGGACGAAAAATGAGGAGTGAAACGCGCTGTTAAGGCACGCTTGGCAAGGCTCCAGAAGCTCCTGGGAGAAAAATTATTAACGCTGGGGGGTGGGGGGTGGAGAGAGAGAGAGAGAGAGAGAGAGAGAGAGAGAGAGAGAGAGAGAGAGAGAGAGAGAGAGAGAGAGAGAGAGAGAGAGAGAGTATTGGGAGCATCAGAAAGGGATGAAAGGGAGGAACGGATATATAGATGAATGAGAGGGAGAAAGAAAGGGGAGGGAGATGAGAGGGGAGAGGGATGAAAGGGATGAGAGGTGTGCAGGGTGTGCTGTCTACTATTCAAATGACACTCTGTTGCTACTGTTACTGTTACTGTTACTGTTATCTTCCATTATTCTTGTTGTTATTGCTATTAATGCTACACACTGCTGTAAATGTAGCGGCACGTTGCTAGTATTGCTATTACACTATATTCCTGTACCATGTTGCTACTGAATCCTTCCTTACGAGCTATCAAGGTAAAAAGGTAAGTGTAATTCAAAAGGTAAAGGTAAGGTAAGGTAAGGTAAGGTTAGGTAAGGTAAGGTAAGGTAAGGTAAGGTAGGAAAGCTATCATTAAGGTAAGAATCTAGCACGAAGGCAAAGTGAAGGTAAATATACAGGTGTGAATGTTAGTAAATTAAGACCACTGAGCCAGGTGAGAAGGCAAGCAGGTAAGAAAGGAGGCAGGTAATCAGGTAAGTAATATTAGTTGATTAAATAGTGAATGCAAGGTAGGAGGGAATGAGGCAAGAAGAAGCAGAATGAAGCAGGTAAAGTATATCAATTAACAGGTGAGTGAGAGTAAGCAGGTGGATGAAGAGGGATAGAAGTAGGACAGTGTAGTAATGGGAAGGATGAGGCAGGTGTAGTGATGGATGATTAAGTGAAACATTGACAAAAAAAGGAAAAAGAAGAAGGAACATGTACAAGATAATGTGAGTAAGGTTGGAAATACGATAGAAAGTGAGTCAACATGAAGGAAGGTGATGTTATAGTATAAGATAAATGTATGTAAGGCTTGGAATATGATAGAAAGTGAGTATAATTGAAGGAAAATGAAAAAATATCATGAAAAAATGTGTGTAAGGCTTGAAATACAATAGAAAGTGAATAAAAAATGAAGGAAGATGAAAATATTGTATAAGATAAATGTATGTAAGGTTTGATATTAGATAGAAAGTTAGTACAATTGAAGGAAGATAAAAACAAATATATATAAAAAAAATGTGTTAAGACTTGAAATAAACTAGAAAGTATGAGTGCACGAGTCAAGTCAATTAGATAGAAGATGAAGTATGTAGAAGAGAAGGCAGTGAGGCAGGGAGTGATGCAGGTAGTCAAACAGGTGAACGGTGAACAGGTAAGCTGCCAGACAGGTAGTAACAAGACCAGGGGGCAATGACCTTTAAACTTTCGCTCTCCTTACCTCTTCCCTCCTTTCTCTTCTCTCCTCTCCTACTCTCCCTTCACTGAGAGACATAGAGCTACTTACAAGCCTTTCATTCAATTGTCTAGTCTCTCTTCCCTCCTTTTTACCGCAAATGTGCTACTCTTTGTGTCTGTCTGTCTGTATGTGTGTATGTGTGTCCTCTAAATGCGCAACACGTCTCGCTATAAGATGGTCTGCGCACTTTGCTTACGAGGCACCGAAATGAAACCTTTTTAGCTGATTAGAAATTCCACAATTGCACGTAAGCCAATTCACATCAACGCTATTTCTGTGTTCTTTATTATTACGTTTTTTCGCAGTGCTTCCAACTTTTCGCTATTTCTTTCTCCTCCTCCTCGTCTTTCTTCTTTCGTTCCTTTCTTCTCTTTCTCTTTCTTTTTCCACCTTCACTAAGTTCAATGGAGAAGAGAGAGAGAGAGAGAGAGAAAGGGAGAGAAAGACGTACATTCCATCACCTTTCATCGTGTCATTTCCATCAAGTCTTCCTCCCAACTCACTTCAGAAAGGGAAGGGAAGATAAACTAAGCCAAGCCAAGCCAAGCCAACACACCAAACGAAGAACTGTGTGGAGCTTTACGACACACACACACACACACACACACACACACACACATACACACACACACACACACCTCTTACTCCTCCTTCTCTTCACACACCCTCTCAGACAACAAAGAAGCACAGGGAGTGGGTTAGAACCTCTCCTTCTTCCTCCTTCCTCCTCCACCTCCTACTCCTCCTCTCCTCCTCCTCCTCCTCCTCAAAGCAGGGAGACAAAGCGAAAGTCTTCTACTCTCACACTAAACAACCTACCAGAATAGAGTCACACATATCCTTAAAAGAGGATATAGTATAGTAAGCTTACTCTCTCTCTCTCTCTCTCTCTCTCTCTCTCTCTCTCTCTCCTCTCTCTCTCTCTCTCTCTCGCAACGCAATAAAAGGTTACGTAAGGTCAATGCCGTTCATAAA
>JAPQNM010000041.1:3240723-3248223 GCA_029783475.1 Metacarcinus magister | reverse complement strand
ACACACACACACACACACCCATGACTCACGCAAAATTACTCACTGTAGACAAACTGGGTATACTAAACTACACTTTTTTTATGAGGATGTAAAGGACAAAAATAACAGTCTCCTAACCCTCATGACTCACACACACACACACACACACACACACACACACACACACACACACACACACACACACACATACAGTACTTGCCTCATCTCGCTCGATAACCAAATCTTCCCAAACATCAAGAGTCTTACATTTATATCAAAAGACAAAAGTATAAGGAGTATGTGAATAGCGTCTGTCATTCTCACTTGTATACACGAGGAAGGAGAAGAGCGCTGGCAGGCAGGGAGAGTGACGAGAGGGAAAAGATTGAGAGGGGAGAGGAGGGGAGAGGAGAGAAAGGAGATACGAGGAATTATGAAGGAAGGGACGAATGGAGAGAGAGAGAGGAAGGAAAAAAAAAATACCAAGGGAGTGAAGTGGAAAAAAATAACAGGGAACGAAGAGGGAAGAGAGGAAGGAGAGGGAAGAATGGAGGTGAAATAGAAATAGAGAAAGAGGGAAGAGAGGAAGGAGAGGGAAAAATGAAAGAGATAGATAGATAGATAGAGATAACATGAATCAATAAATGAATACTATAACCAGACAAAGGACGTTAAATAGCACGCAAGTAGTTATAGTCGTTCCATCAACCATCACAGACCGTTAGGAGAGATAACTAGACGGAATGAGGTTAGGAATGAGGCAGGATGTGGGTGCATTGTAAACAAAACACAAAGGAATCAACACACAGATGAGATAAATACACACAAATAAAGGTTAATATAGATGTTTGAGGGGAAGTAAGAGAGAGAGAAGAAAGAGAGAGAGAGAGAGAGAGAGAGAGAGAGAGAGAGAGAGAGAGAGAGAGAGAGAGAGAGAGAGAGAGGAAGCCTAGTAATGTCAACACACAACAAACTAAGGTGAGATTTATTAGGCTTCTTTACACCTGTACGTTTGTGTGTCTACCTGTCGGGGTCACAAGGTACCTGAGGGTGCGGGGAGCGAGTGGCAGGTAAGGTTAGACAGGCAAGGTTAGACAGGTAAGGTAAGACAGGTAAACACAGGTGATCTTCTCTCCGTATGTTAATTAATCCGTTACTGAGTCTTATTAGAACAGGTAACTGGACTACAGGTGTGTGTGTGTGTGTGACAGAGGGATGTGTATACTAACAGGTGATGGGCGGAGAGTCGATCCAGGGATGCCGGAACTTCTGCACCACGCCCACCGCCCATTGCAACAGGTTCTTCACGCCCAAACCACTATCCTGCTCACCCCAGCCCCTGCCCTCCCCTTCCTCCTTCTCATGCGGGGCTGCGAGGTGGTGGGGGTGGGTGGGCGGGGAGTTACACACATTGCTTTTACTATTTCTTCTACTGCTTGATCGTCTACTACTCGTTTTACTGCTTGTTCTGCTGATGGTGAGGCGGGATAGGATGGACACGCCCCTCCCCCCGTTACCACCCCCTGACACCACCTGCTCAGGGGTGCTGGAGGGCGGTGAGGTGGTGATGCCCCCAGAGAGACGCATTACACTGAGTTCAACACCAGTTTTGTATCACACCCACCCACACACACACACCCACACACACACGCACAGCAGTATTAGAGTCGTCACTATCAGCTCACCACGCCCTCCATCACCATCACAATCACCACCATCACCATCTTCATCACCATCACAAGAGACACCCACTACATTACAAGGTTATGAGAGAGATTCAAGCGAGGATGCCCACGAGTTAGGTCACTGTGGGTATGTGTGGTGCCCTTTGACGCACGCACACACACACACACGCACGCACACTTCACGGAGATGCCCTGAGGCTAGCGTGTGTCTGTCCTCACCTCACAGATAACCACACGCAAACGTACACACGCAAACGCACATAGACCAATAACATGTACGTGCCACACAGTCTCCTTTTCTTTAGATCCACACGGAGACGCACACACCAATACCCGCACACACCAGCGAGGCGAGTGGGCGGAGTGGGCGGTGTGGGTGGAGTGGGCAGCAGCAGCGCACACACACACACACACACACAAGGGAGGGTAAAGGTGAGTCTGGCACTGTGGCAAGTGTGGTACTGGCCGGGTGCCCCAATGCCCCGTGCCACCTGCTGACTCTACCCCCCCCACAACCCCACCCCCCCCACCGCCCCGTCCTGCCCCTACGCACCCCCCCTTCACCCCCCGCCCAACACCCTAGCCGTAGCACAAAGCACTTTCTATAACAGGTGACCTCTCTAGTGTGCGGCTCATTAGGTGCAGGTAAGGTGAGGTGATGAGGTATTTCTATTATCATTATTATCATTATTATTATTATTATTATTATTATTATTATTATTATTATGGAGAGAGAGAGAGAGAGAGAGAGAGAGAGAGAGAGAGAGAGAGAGAGAGAGAGAGAGAGAGAGAGAGAGAGAGAGAGAGAGAGAGAGAGAGAGAGAGAGAGAGAGAGATGAAGAAAAAATAATAAGGGAGGGATGGAGGAGAGTAAAAGGTAAGTAAGGGGAAGGAAGGAAGGAAGGAAGGAAGGGTAAGGTGGGAGGGAAGGGATAGAGGAAGGAAGGGTAAGTAAAAAGGGAGAGGAGAGAAGAGGGGGGGAAGGGAGGGAGGGGAGGAAGGGGGGGGGTAGGTAGCATCTTTGCCAGCATCCTCTCTCTACTACGTCAGACAACCTTTATAATTAGCTTCCAAAACAATATGGCGGGGAGGAGGAGGAGGAGGAGGAGGAGGAGGAGGAGGAGGAGGAGGAGGAGGAGGAGGAGGAGGAGGAGGAGGAAGAGGAGGAGGATAAAGAGAAGAAAATAATAATAAAGATGAAACGAAAGAGAAGGATGATAACGAGGATGATGATGAAAAGAAGAGGAGATAAGAAGAAAAAGATAATAAAGATGGAATTAATAACAAATGATAACAAGGAAGATGAAGAGAAGAAGAAGAGAAGAAGAAGAAAAAGTGATAATTATGCAAATAAGGAGAAGGATGGAAAGGAGAAGAAGAAAAAGAGAGAAGAAAGAGAAGGATAATAACAAAGGAAGAAGACAAAGGAAGGAGGAAGGAGGAGGAGGAGGAGGAGGAGGAGGAGGAGGAGGAGGAGGAGGAGGAGGAGGAGGAGCCGGAAGAGGGGAGAGTTAACATGAATGACTCCTAATAGTATTGGCAAGGAAGACAGAGAGGAGGAGGAGGAGGAGGAAGAGGAAAGAGGAGGAGGAGGAGGAGGGGAGGAGGAGGAGGAGGAGGAGGAGGACAGATGGGAAGAAAGGAGGGAAGAGAGAAGGATAGACGGACAAAAATAGGAGAGAGAGGAAAGGGAGGAAGGAAGGAAAAGTATGGGAGGGAGACGAGTAATAAATAAATAATAAAAAAAAGGACACATACACACATACACACACACATACACACACACACACACACACACACACACAGTACGTAGAAAACAGCAAGACAAGGGGTAAGGGTACAGTCATTAACCTAGGCAAGAGGAGGAGGAGGAGGAGGAGGAGGAGGAGGAGGAGGAGGAGGAGGAGGAGGAGGAGGAGGAGGAGGAGGAGGAGGAGGAGAAGAAGAAGAAGAAAGTAAGGAAATTATTGGGTTAGGTTTGTACAGGTTTGGGAATTTTAAGGGAAGATAGAGAGAGGGAAAGAGAGGAGGAGAAGAGAGGAGGAGAAGAGAAGGGGAGAAGAAGAGGGGAGAGGGGAGAGAGGGGGTGTTGTTGGTGCCAAAGGAAGTGTGGGGTGCAAACCACGTGACCAGAGGGTGGAGAGGGACAGCTGGAGGTGTGATGAGGGGAGGAAGCAAGGGAGGAGAGAAGAGAGAGAGAGAGAGAAAGAGAGAGAGAAAAAACAACTTTCTTCCTCTCGTGGTGTTTTTCTAAGTTTTATGGCAAGCAAAGATATTATGAGAAGCCACGAGTTTCAGGTTATTTCAAAAAGTGTCAGAAAGTTTCGTTCGTTCAAGTTTGTTTTCATTGTTCAGGAATGCCAAGTCATACATTTTACTTTTTTTTTCTCCCTTCCATAATGTTTGTGCTAAAAAAAAACCACACACCCCCACACACACACACACACACCTTGTATTTCGTTTCTGTATTCACTTTGTCATTAAACACATAACTCTTCCTCTATACTCTTGATAATTCTACGTAAAGTGAAGTAATTTTCAAGAACATGATTTACCTTGATAATTGACCTCATTGTGTAATACTTATGACCAATTAAACGACACTTATAGTCAATTAACCTGTCGAAAGTGTGTCAAAAGCCGTAATGACCTTCCAACCACCAATTACTCAAACTATCATGGTCATTACAACTGTTTATTATCCTATCAATACATAAACACACATAATTTTCTTCCTTGTCCTTCCCTTCCCTTCCTCCTTATTCTCTTCCGCTAACTTTCCCAGCGGGGTGCGAACGGGGTGTCTTGGAGGTGTGCCCGCAGCCCTCACACCTTCCTGCCAGCGTGGGTTGTGTCGTCCTTCTAATAAATAATAAAACAGTCCTCGAGCCTTCTAAATACCAAAGGGAACACAATTTATTCTTCACACAAACTCCCTTTTTTTGTCGTTTTCCTAATTGGTAATAAATTCGAAGGTGAAGGAAGGTAGATACGACCTCCTACTTTTACCTACTCTTCAGGGATATATTAGAGAGCTAAGGACAGTTTGAAGGTTAGTAAAGCAAGGTAAAGCAAGGCAGACGAGACTCCCACAAGGGCTGACTGGCGCCTCCTCTTCCTCTTCCTCCTCCACGTATGAATGGGAGTCTTGTATAGGGTGAAGCACTCTAAGATAACGCCCCGAAGAAAGAACAAACAAAGGTTATGTTGAGGGCAAGGGTAAGGGTAAGGTATTAGTGGTGGTGGTGGTGGTGGTGGTGGTGGTGGTGGTGGTGGTGGTGGTGGTGGTGGTGGTGGTGGTATTGGCGCCACAGGTAATGTGTGTTGAACAGGTAAAGCCAAAACATTCCACATTACCTTCCTCTCTTCCACTATTTCCTCATCGTTCCCCATTACTCATCTCTCCTTCCCTTCCCCTTCTATCTCATCCCTCCTCCTCCTCCTCCTCCTCCCCGCCATCTTCACTAAGGATGCTACGTATAAGCCAAGGTTCTAAATTATATCATTAATCTTTACCTACAACATGGGGTCTTATCTCTCTCTCTCTCTCTCTCTCTCTCTCTCTCTCTCTCTCTCTCTCTCTCTCTCTCTCTCTCTCTCTCTCTCTCTCTCTTTGTGTGTGTGTGTTATTGTGCAATGAACAACTAAAACTATTAACCTTTTGTGTTCAACCTTTAAATAATTTCCCGCGCGTTCAAACTAGGATGAAATTTTGCAAGTTTTCTTTAATTAATGCCAAGGACATTCTGAGTCTACTGTGAATTATGGGACGTGTTTTCTCTCTCTCTCTCTCTCTCTCTCTCTCTCTCTCTCTCTCTCTCTCTCTCTCTCTCTCTCTCTCTCTCTCTCTCTCATACATACACACACACACCTGTCTGCTGCCACACCTACACCAACACCTGTCAAATACCTTCCACACCTGTCCTATCACCTACTCTGTTTACCACACACACACACACACACACACACACACACACACACCTCTTCCTCTTCCTCGACCTCTCTCTTCCCCATTCACATAACTTTCAATACTTAATGGAATGGAGAAATGGGTTTGATATCTAGGTGTTAGGAATGGGTGGAGGAACATCTAGTTGACTTCCTCCTTCACACTGAATGGGAGAGCACTGAACCGTCGTGTGTGTGTGTGTGTGTGTGTGTGTGTGTGTGTGTGTGTGTGTGTGTGGTGTGTGTGTGTGTGTGTGCGTGTGTGTGCGTGCGTGAACAGGTGTTAGAAGAGGAACGTTAGCCAACCAGCCAGGTGTCAGAAATGAAGGATGATCTGATTCTGCCAACCTGTGTTTTTATAAATGTAAAGTAATGTAATAAATTGAATAAAAACGCTTTTAATTAAACGAACACAAAGAGGCGATGATAAAAAAAAAAATAAATAAATAAATAAATAAAATAAAAATAAAAATGAAAAAAACAAATAAGATGAAAATAAATAAAATAAAATAAATAAATAATGTTACCACAACGCAATATTATAAAACCCTTAATGTATCTGGAATCGGCATTTACATCAAACTTTCATTAAACAGCCAGACGCTGAAAATAATGGAAAACTTTCATTATGCAAACAGGCGAGACAGAATCCACAATCAGTTGCATTAATGGAAAAAAAAATATTATATTGCCACAAAACATTAACTTAATCAATGGCGCTGGTAGGGAAGGGAAGGGAAGGGAAGGGAAGGGAAGGGAAGGGAAGGGAAGGGAAGGGAAGGGAAGGGAAGGGATGGGAAGGGGAAGGGAAGGGAAGGGAAGGGAAGGGAAGGGAAGGGAAGGGAAGGGAAGGGAAGGGAAGGGGAGGGTAAGGTAAGGTAAGGTAAGGTAAGGTAAGTTAAGGTAAGGTAAGGTAAGGAAGGAAAGGAAAGGAAAGGAAGGGAAGGAAAGGAAAGGAAAGGCAAGAGAAGGAGGAAAAAGAGAGAGAGAAAAAAAAGAATGAAGTTGACACATTCCTTCAGCATCAAGAGTCCCTGCAGCACACAGCATCCCACAGCAGGGTCTGAGTGCAGCACTGTGACGCCCTTCCTGCCCGTGCTGTTATGCTGACGTCATCACACGCATGCAATTCTGGGTCAACTATATTCTTGCTCGTCACTGAACTGTATTGACAAGGTAATCTATTTATATAATTGAAGCTTTTGTATGTTTTTAGGATGTGAAGCTCTGATTTTCTATAGATGAAGCTTGATTATTTTTTTTTATCATCGGTTTATTTTATCTTTCTCTTATTTAAATTTATTGGTTTTGAGAAATGAAGCTTAAAATTTTGGTTAATGAAGCTTCGTTTGTTTTGATGATGATGTGAAGCTTTGAATATTGTATAGATGAAGCTTGACTTTTTTTTTTTTTTTATATATATTCGGTTTTATTTTCTCTTTCTTCTTTGTTTTATGGGGAATATTTACATTTATTGGTTTTGAGAAATGAAGCTTTGAATTATTTTTTATCTAAGTGAAGCATTTTATTCAAAAGTAAACATTTATATTAATTAAACAAACAGCTATGACATTATTCCTCCTTTCTAAAGTTTACAATATACACAAACTCGCCTCGATCTAGCACAAGTGAAGCCTCGGAATGATTAAAGTGAAGCTCAAAGTGAAGCTGAGTTTAATTTCCACAAGTGAAGCCAATATTTTCAACATGGCTCACATTTTAATAAGTGTCCCCTCGACGTGTTTTGGGTGAAGCTCGTTTTCTTTGAAGTTTAATATTAATAGAACATCAAATAAGAGAGCATCGCCATCCGCCTTGCACGAGATAAAAATGATAATAATAATAATAATAATAATAATAATAATAATAAAAATAATAATAATAATAA
>JAPQNM010000041.1:3235723-3238223 GCA_029783475.1 Metacarcinus magister | reverse complement strand
CACCTCTGTCTGGATCTGTTGTCATTCCTCTCTCTCTCTCTCTCTCTCTCTCTCTCTCTCTCTCTCTCTCTCTCTCTCTCTCTCTCTCTCTCTCTCTCTCTCGTCAGAATGCATGATTTTGAATTACGATAAGGTAGTAAGTGCCACGCCTTGTTTGTTTGTGTGTGTGTGTGTGTGTGTGTGTGTGTGTGTGTGTGTGTGTGTGTGTGTGTGTGTGTGTGTGTGTGTGTGTGTAAGAGAGAGTGAAAGAGAGAGAAGGTAGGTAAGAGAAGAGAAGAGAAGAGAGGATAAACACAACACAACACAACATAACATAGCATACCAGAACAGCCGCATCTCTTCCTAGCCAGTAACATTCCTGCAGCAAACACACACACACACACACACACACACACACTCCCTCTCATGATCCTACTGGCTGTGGTGGTGGTGGGGGTAGTGGTGGTGGTGGTGGTGGTACTCCCTCCTTCCCTCCTCACCTCACTAAACCTGCCTTGCTATTCAAACGCTCCTCCTCCTCCTCCTCCTCCTCCTCACTACTACAGTATCCTCTAAACTCAACGCTGCTCCCCCTTCACTGTTCAACCAACATCCCTGACCTTCCACAATACCACGACCAGGGTCAATATTCTCTCATGAACGCACTCACTCACTTGTTCACTCACACCCGCACCTCATACCCCCTGCCGACGACTCCCCTCCCTCACTGAGACCTGATAAGTGTGTGTAGGGAGGAAGGAGGAAAGCCCTTTAAAACGCGGGCTTCCTCTCTCTCTCTCTCTCTCTCTCTCTCCTCTCTCTCTCTCTCTCTCTCTCTCTCTCTCTCTCTCTCTCTCTCTCTCTCGCCACATCTATTAAATCTCCGTGAAGTGAGGTTAAAAGTCTACGGGTGTCACGCATCACATTTAAGTATCTCTTTCTCCTCTCTCGTCATCTCCTGTCGTTGTCTCTCTCTCTCTCTCTCTCTCTCTCTCTCTCTCTCTCTCTCTCTCTCTCTCTCTCTCTCTCTCTCTCTCTCGTGCGCGCGGGTTGGAGGCCAGGAAAAGGGGGCGTGTCCAGAGGGAGCCGAGCTTAGGTGAGGTCAACTTTAACGGGGAAAAATCGAAGGGAGCATCAGCAACAGTGCGGGCATGGCTGGTGTTAGCTGGTCGCCGGGCTGCCACTGCTCCAGCCCTTCCAAGCCCCTTAAGGTAGACGGTGAGAGGTTCCAAATATACTGTGAGGCGATTGTGGTGGTGGTGGTGGTGGTGGTGGTTTGTGTATGCATGAGATAAAGAGAGAGAGAGAGAGAGAGAGAGAGAGAGAGAGAGAGAGAGAGAGAGAGAGAGAGAGAGAGAGAGAGAGAGAGAGAGAGAGAGAGAGAGAGAGAGAAAAAGAGGGAGGGAGAGAGTGAAAAGGGGGGTGAGGGAGAAAGAGAGAATACTAGAAGGGAAATTCTATAACCGCCTTCTCTCTTCTCTCTCTCTCTCTCTCTACCACTCTCTAATGCAGTCTCTGGATCAAGATGGCTGCACAGTATAACTTCACACACACACACACACACACACACACACACACACACACACACACACACACACACACACACAGTCTGGTTAACAATTTTGCCTAAACATTTCACTAATAAATGTCGTTTATTCTGTTATTTCGTACAAAGTAATTAAGTGAAGTGAGTGAATTAGCCAATTAATTATCTATCACCTAATCTACTTCCACCCACTTAAGAGACGCCCACATTACTTAAACAATAATCACCTGTGTCTATTATAATACTTTACAGTCTATCTACGTTTACTTATAAATATTTCTTCCTCAAATATTTACTGGGATTGGATTATTATTATTATTATTTTTTTTACTTTGCTTTACCTTATAAATTCCATCAGAAAACTACTTCCATTACAGAATAACTACTCATTACGTAAGAGTCAAAATATAGTTAAAGGTGAGTGTTCTGTCACCTTTATGCACCTGTGGAAAAGAGTTGAAACGTGTGTGTGTGTGTGTGTGTGTGTGAGTGTGTATGTATGTGTGTGTGTGGCGTGACCTGTACTGGTGTGTTACATGATGATACACACACACACACACACACACACACACACACACACACACACACACACACACACACACACACACACACACAGACAGAGCAGGTACAAGCCAGCTATTTCCAGAACACGACAAAAGAAAAAAGAGAATACAAGATGAACTCTCGCAAGAAGATAAAAGACAAGTATACAAGAAAGTAAATAAATAAAAAATGAAGGAATACAGAAACAAAGAGATGAAAATCCAAAGAGGGAAAAAGAAAAAAGAAAACAAAAAACAAAGACATATAATTCTGGAGGTAATATTAAAGAGAGGAAGGAGGAGCAAGGATAGGAATGAATAATACATAAATACTGGAAATAGGTTTAAAGATAGATAGGAGGAAGGAGGAACAAGATACAACAGAGAAATAATTATATACAAAGAAAATGATGTTGCAGATATACCCTAACAT
>JAPQNM010000041.1:3218223-3225723 GCA_029783475.1 Metacarcinus magister | reverse complement strand
ATTAATGATAAAAATAAATAATAATGATAAAAATAAATAAGGAGGAGGAGGAGGAGGGGTATATAGAGTGATGTGGAGTGGTGTTGGAGTAGTGTGGAGTAACGTAGAGTGAGTGTGGAGTAGAGTGGATTTGAATTTTCTCACTTAAAGCTAAATTTACAATCTTGAGGCGACAACGAACCTGTCTCGAGGAGGAGGAGGAGGAGGAGGGAGAGAAGACATCAGTTAATCCTCCATTTTTCCTCCACCATACACTTCCACCCTATGTTAGTATTCCTTCTCTTCTCCTCTTCCCTCATTCCATAGACAGAAGGAAGAAGGAAGGAAAGAGGAAGAAAGACAGGTCATCTCTCTCCACTCTTCCTCCTCCTGTTATACTTTCCTCCACTTGTATTCCTCTTCTTCCCTTTTTTCCTCCACTCATAACAAAACCCTTAACAATTTTTTACCTCCTTCCATTCCCTCCTTCACCAGATTCTCCTTATCCTTCTCTCCTTCCTTCCTTCCTTCCCTCTCCTTCTCTCCTTCCTTCCCTCTCCTTCTCCCTTCCTTCCTTCCCTCTCCTTCTCTCTTTCCTTCCTTCCTTCCCTCTGCTCTCCCTCCTTCCTTCCTCTCTCCCTTCTTCCTTCTCTTCCCTCTTCCTCTCTTCCCTCCTTCACATTCTCTCCATTCTTCACTCCTCGATTTACTGTAAATGCGGTATTTTTAATCTGCTTTACGAGAGAGAGAGAGAGAGAGAGAGAGAGAGAGAGAGAGAGAGAGAGAGAGAGAGAGAGAGAGAGAGAGAGAGAGAGAGAGAGAGAGAGAGAGAGGTACTTACTCCATCGCCTCTAACACAAGGTACAAGGTTAATTAAGGTGTGCAGGTAAGAATTCCACCTTTCTCTTGACGCTGTGTGAAGGAGAAGTTGGTGGAGGTAACCTAACTCTTCTTCAAGGTGTGTGTGTGTGTGTGTGTGTGTGTGTGTGTGTGTGTGTGTGTGTGTGTGTGTGTGTGTGTGTGTGTGTGTCTCACTCACATTATTTCCTCTCTCTGTGATAATTTAATGTGTGCTTAGAGCTTGTAACTTGGCGTGTGATGATAGATAAGGGTGTGTGTGTGTGTGTGTGTGTGTGTGTGTGTGTGTGTGTGTGTGTGTGTGTGTGTGTGTGTGTGTGTGTGTGTGTGTGGCTGAGGTGAGGCGGCAAACAAGTTGGTTAATGATGTTGGATGAAAACAATGTGTCCAAACTAACTATCTCTCTCTCTCTCTCTCTCTCTCTCTCTCTCTCTCTCCTCTCTCTCTCTCTCTCTCTCTCGACCTTATCACAACCTTCTGAGCATAATGTAAATACTTTTTATCGCGAATATAATGCATTACGAAGGGAGGAAAACCCACTCCTCTTCCTCCTCCTCCTCCTCCTCTCCTCTCTTGGTCTGACTACGTATTGTCTCCTCTTGATTCGCTTTCATAGAGCAAGAAATAAATTGATGGAGAAGATGAATCAACGGTGAGATGGAGAGAGGTAATAGCTTGGAGGAGGAGGAGGAGGAGGAGGAGGAGGAGGAGGAGGAGGAGGAGGAGGAGGAGGAGGAGGAGGAGGAGGAGGAGAACGTCTTGATACAATGACGGATGATATTGATAGAGAACGATTATTATTTCCCTCAACTCGGTGACCAAACAATGTGTCTTTGTAGCTATGAGGGGAAGAGAGGGGAAGGAGAGGGCAAGGAGAGGGAAGGAGAGGAAGGGGAGGGAAAGGGAAGGGGAAGGATAGGGGAGGAGAGGGGATGGGAGGGGAAGGTGAGGGGAAGGAGAGAAGGAGAGTGAAAGGAGAGGAAGGAGAGGGAAGGAGAGGGAAGGAAGGGGAAGGAGAGGGGAAGGTAGTGAATGGGATGGAAAGGAGGATAATAGAGAAGAGAGAAAGGGGAGGTAAAGAGGTGATAGGGATAAAGAAAGGAGATGGAAGACAAATGAGAAAACACGACTTGGAAGAGAAAGAAAGGAAGAAAGAAAGAGAATGCGAGAGAGAGAGAGAGATTAGGAAAGGAAATGAAGACAAATAAGAAACTGAAGAAAATAATACAAAAAAAATATAAGAGATAGAAAGACGAAACAAAACATGAACTAAGATAAATGAAAGGAATTAAGAGAGAGAGAGAGAGAGAGAGAGAGAGAGAGAGAGAGGAGAGAGAGAGAGAGGAGAATAAAGAGAGAAATAGAGTGAACAACCGAACGTACCCTGCCACCCCATACCCTACCCTACCCTACCCTACCCTACCACCCTGTAACTCTAGCCTGAGATCAGAACAAACACATATTTACACTGTCTTTTGATATTACTAAGCCTTACCCTGCCCCCCTCCCCATACCCCCAGCCCCCTGCCGTCCCTAGAAGCATCCCTGCCCCCTGCTAACCCCTGCTTACCCTTCCACGACCCCTGCCAATCCCTGTAGGACCTCAGAGCTCTCCCTTCTCTCTCTCTCCAATCCTACAGTGCACGCAATGTGAGAATATGTAACGAGTGCACGCAAATGATGTGAGGTTGTGGTGATTTGCGTGGGGTTATGGGGAGATGTGGGTGGTAATGTGGGGTTGTTGGGGTTGTTGGGGGGTTTATTGGGGGTTTGTTGGGGGTTGTTGGGGTTGTGGGGGTGAGGAGAGGTGTAAGTGTGTTTGTTTGTTTGTTTGTGTGTTTGTAAGTGTGGTTATGTCATCATCATCATCATCATCATCATCATCATCATCATCATCATCATCATTAGCAGTTATAGTTGTAATACTGTAAGGTTAATAAAGACTAACTAACTACCTAACTAACTTTCTTTCCCTTACACTCACTCACACACACACGCAATCACACGCAATCACTGCACGCTGTTTATCTATTCCAGTTCAACAGCCAATTTTCTGATCCCATCCCTGTCTTCTTTCTTTTCTTTCTGTCTGATTCTATCTTTATAGAGAAGCAATTTACACTCAGACATACTAGCGTTGAAGGAAAATCTGACCGCTCTTCACCCTCCCCTCACCCTTCACTCCTTATCTACCCTCCCTTACTCTTCACCCTTTACCCCCCCTCACCCATCACCCCTTCACCCTCACTCATAACCCACCCTCTCCTCGCACAATACAGCAACCGTGACGACCTGCCAGACTAATTGGTCAATTGAAGAAATGACTTAACAATGGAGTGAGAGCAAACCACGCCTCAGGGGGTTGTTAGGCGGCGCCCACACCCCCAGCTGAGGCTACCCCGGCACGCCCCTCCCATACACCACACACCACACGCCACACGCCTCCTAACAACCCTACAGTCACAACCTCACCAATCCTTCCATACACCACACGCCTCCTAACCCTAAACAACTGTAGTCACAACCTCATTATACAACCTAATAAATAAATAAATAAATGAATAAATAAAATAAATAAAAAACTCACCCATGTATACCCAGAAGAGGATTAGAGAAGTATATAAGGGTATCTAGCCTCCTAAGGGCGCGGGGACTCACTCCATCACCCATTAGTGTAATACGCCGGCGATATATTATAAGTCATGCAAGGTTACGCCCAGTCAGGTGCGACAACACCTTAACGCCATCCAAGTCACCTCCCGCAGGCACAGGCGTGGAGGTACTTGTGTTATTTAACCATCCCAAAGGCGCCGCGGGGGTGACGGAGAGGTGACGTAGAGGTGACGGAGGGGTGACGGAGAGGTGACGGAGGGGTGACGGAGGGGTGACGGAGGGGTGAGGCAGACACCAATACATATCCAAGTGATTTACGATGAGGTTACCCGCTTATGTGATGGCGGTGAAAAATGTCTACTTAGTTATTTATTACATTTTTTTTTCTATCAGGTGTTGTGTTATGCATCAGCCTCCATGTGGTCTGGCTGGCTGGCTTGGCTTGGGTTGGGTGGGTTGGGGGGGTGGGTTGGGTTGGGGGTTGGGTTGGGTGGGTGGGTGAGTGGGATGGGTTGATGGCTGGCTGCTTGGCTTGGCTGACTGGAGTGGGTTGGGTGGGTTGGGTGGGTGGGTTGGGTGGCTGGCATGGCTGGGTGGGTGGGTGGGATGTGATATTGATAGCGTCTCATGAGGGAGTGGTGAGGTGAGGAGACGGAAAGAGGAGTGGTGAGGGGAGAGGAGGCAAAGGGGAGTGGTGTGGAGAGGGGAAGGGAGGGAAAAGGGAGTGGTGGTAAGTAGGACAGTAACCTCTCACCACACTCCCCTTCTTCCCCCTCTCCCTTCCTTCCTTCCTTCCCTCTCCACGTGCTGAGTGAGATCCCGTCGGGGTTAACTCAATAGGGGAAACTAGGGGAAAATTGGGTGTGGGTGTGGAGGGAAACAAAGCCTGCAGGGAGGGGGAGGGAAGGGGAGGTGTGGGGGGTGGGGGGGTGGGGGGTTAGGCCTGCCAGCGGTGCCTGCGTCCTGCCCAACCAAACGAGTCCCCGCCGCAGCCTGCCATGAATACAGATGAAGAGGCAAGCGACCTGCTCCTTTGCCCTGCTTTACTGTGCCGCCAAACACCACCCACCTTGAGCCTACCTGCTTACCTACCTACCTACCTGCCTGCCTGCCTGCTTACCTACCTACCAGCCTGCCTACCTGCTTCTCTGTCTACCTGTCTGCCTATCTACTTGCTTGCCTGCCTGCCTGCTTATCTGTCTGTCTGCCTGCCTGTTTATCTGTCTGTCTGCCTACCTGCTTACCTCTCTGTCTTCCTATCTATTGCTATCTATTAGTTGATGATTCAGGTGTTTTTACCGTCTATCTCTCAACTGTTAATACTTTTCCTCCTGTTATCTGCTGCGTCACTCCTTGCTACTTACTCCTACTACTCCTTACTCCTGCTGCTGCTGCTGCTGCTGCTCCGCCCACCCACCGAGGACCCGCCGCCTTGACAACCCCGATAACAGGAAGAACATTTGTTGCGAGGCCTATTACTCCCCTCCCCCCCCTCAACCCCCCTGCTGTGTGTTGGTGGCTGGGCAGGCAATGGGCGGCAGGGGGTGACTTGCGCACACACACACACACACAGTACTAAGATAATAATAATGATAATAATAAAACATAATAATAATAATAAGGAATACGAGGAGTACATATATATAAATAAAATAAAAAAGTCTTTCTAGCACATAATATACTTTAATAAATTTCTTGCTCACAATAAAAACTAAAACTAAATTACAGGTGAGTGAATTATAGGTGAGTAAATAAATGCAGGTAAAAATATAGATGTTTATACCGTAGATTTTTATAAGTTTAAGAAATTTATGGATTATACTCAAGATTTTATACTTAAATTGATAGGAAGAAATTTACATCCTTACTTGAATAACACTAAAAGGGAAGATACCAATTCCTATCCTATCCTAACCTATCCTAACCTAACCTAACCTATTTTCATCTTATCCTATCGAATCCTATCCTATTGTATCCTATCTTATCTTACTCTATCCTATTGCATCCTATTCTCTCTCCTTCCCATTCTAACAAGACAATAAGGGCGACGCGGGGCAGACTACGAAGGTTAATTTGACCTTTCCGGAATGTGTGTCACTGGAACGAACCGTGACTGAACTTATGACGAACTGAAACGAACCGAAACGAACCCAAACGAACCGCAACATGAAGCCAACGAAGCAAGTGAGACAGAATGGTGAAAAAAGAGAGAAAAAAAAAGATCAATGCAACGAGAGAGAGAGAGAGAGAGAGAGAGAGAGAGAGAGAGAGAGAGAGAGAGAGAGAGAGAGAGAGAGAGAGAGAGAGAGAGAGAGAGAGAGAGAGAGAGAGAGAGAGAGAGAGAGAGAGACAGAGAGAGAGAGAGAGAGAAGGGCAAAGGTAAAACAGAGATCGTAGAGAGAAATTCATTACAGAAGAATATGAGAAGAATACTTTCACACACACACACACACACACACACACACACACAATACAAAAAAGAGAAAGAGAAATGACCTTCCAAGTAATAAAATCATTGATAAGAATATAGAAAGAGGAGGAGGAGGAGGAGGAGGAGGGAGGAGGAGGAGGAAAAAGATTACATATAGGTCTCGAAAGATAATAACCAGGAAAACAAAAATAAAGATAATGGAAATATGGTAATAGCAAGAGAGAGAATAAAAAGAACGAGAGGAAGAATAGAGAGACAAAGGAGAAGATAATTGAGTGTAACGAGAAAAAAGAATAAAGAAGATAAGTAGGAGGAGGAGAAGGAAGAAGAAGAAGAAGAAGAAGAAGAAGAAGAAGAAGAAGAATTCTGACAATCCTTCATGAAACCTTCCCAGTGAGGTTGCTTGCTGACGAAAGAGGGAAGAAGGAAGGACAATAAACGAAGGAAGTGGGAGAATAACGAAGGAAATGAAGGAAGGGAGGAGGAAGAATGAATGAAAGGAATAGGAGAGTGAAGAAGAAGAAGGAACTGAAAGGAAAGATGGAAGAAAGGAAAGAAAGAGAGTGCGAGGGAGAGATGAAAGGAGGAGGAGGAGGAGGGAAAGGAAAAGAAATGGAGGAGGAAAATGATGAGAAAGTGATGTAAGGGAGTGGGAAGCGAGAGAGAGAGAGAGAGAGAGAGAGAGAGAGAGAGAGAGAGAGAGAGAGAGAGAGAGAGAGAGAGAGAGAGAGCGAGAGAGAGAGACGAGAGAATAGCACACACGGCAAACACCACCACTACTACTACTACAACTACTACTACTACTACTACTACTACTACTACTACTACTACTACTATATAAGGGGGGGGCGTTGGAATGCTGGATCTAGGGGTCACGGCAACCACCACCACCACCACCACTGCCTACCACCACCACTGCCTACCACCACCACCACCACCACCACCACCACCACCACCGCCGCCGCCATCGATTTCTGAAGGCAGTTTCAAGGCCGCTGCGCCTCTAGGCTTCCCTACGGTGAGGAAGACACCATCACCATCACCATCACCATCATCACCACCACCACCATCACCACCATCATCACTATCATCACCATTACTAAAGAACAATAACTAATTTCTGCTACACTTTAAAAACTATAATTAATACCACAACACACCACAACACACCACCACAGTACCACAACCACACCCAGCACGTGTTAAGCAAAGAGTTACATGACATTTAGTACCGATTGGTCATTGGTAATAATTGATGGTTGAAGGTCATTTGGTCATCAAGACGATTCGACCTCAAACCAAATAGGACATTACTGCCTTAGGTCAAGCGGACATGACCTAAATTGGACACACTGCTCTGTATCCTTCATCCTGTATCCTATTTCTCTCTCCTTATCTAAGACTCGGATATATGTTTCTAGTCCTATTTTTATATGAGTGTAAGAAATTATTTATACCTGTGTGAAAGGTAAAGTGTGGTAGTAATTAGTTAATGTGTGTACAGGTGTAGTAGTGGAAAGTGGACAGTGAGGGGAGTGGAGGGGAAGAAAGGGAAGGGAAGAGAAGGGAGGGGAAAGGGGAGGGGAGGGAAGGGAAGGGAAGGGAAGGAGAGGAGAGGA
>JAPQNM010000041.1:3213223-3215723 GCA_029783475.1 Metacarcinus magister | reverse complement strand
TGCGCTGGGATCACGTTAAGTCGCAATATTTCAAGCGTGTGGTTGTGAGTCACGGCTCGTATTGATGTTTTATAGCAGGGGAAGGAAGGTAGGAAGGTTAGGAAGGTTAGGAAGGTAGGAAGGAAGGAAGATAGGTAAGGAAGGTAGGTTATAGGTAGGTAGGTAGGTAGGAAGAAAGATAGGTGGGTAGAAAGGTAGGTAGGAAGGTGTACAGGTGAGGCGATAAGCCCTGGAAAGCCACGCACGGAAGGATCAACACCACAACCACAGCACCACAACCACAGTACCACAACACCACTACACTACACTACAACACCACCACAACGTAAATAACTCTACATGCACGCTTGACAGGGTACAATGCAGAGTTATCTATGGCTGCAACAACACCACACCACAGGTTATCGATGGTGGTGTTATCTGATTACATAACCTCATGGAAATTCACTATCTGCACATTGTTATCTATTGCATGTCCTTCTATATGTGTATCTATCACCTGGTGTTCTGTACGCGTAACACCTGTAATGTATGATAATCTACTAGTCGTTTCTTCTACATTATGCAAGAGTGTATTTTTTGGCGGGAAAAATCGTATCACTGTCTTTTTTGGCGGGAAAATGCGTATCAGTCTTTTTTGCGCGGGAAAATAGGTATCACGGTTTTTTTTTGGCGGTAAAATGCGTGCTACTGTTTTTTTTTGGCGGTAAAATGCGTACTACTGTCTTTTTTGCGCGGGAAAAGTCGTACCACTGTCTTTTTTGCGCGGGAAAAGTCGTACCACAAGGGGTTGAGTAAGGTCCGTTGCTGTTAGTGGCTAGTGGTGTTAGCAGTAAGGCGTCCACGGAATGACTCTCACCTCTACACCACCGCCACCACCACCACCACCACCCTCACCACTGCCCCACATCCGGTGTCATCCAGCACCATCATCAATACCAACCACCACCATAATAATAATAAAAACTACCATGGTGACGCCTACACTTATTTGCCTCTTGGTGCTTGCGCGTTCACACCACAACGTTGGAAATGGGTAAAAAAAGTGGCGATGTTTATTACCACATTGTGACATCACCGCGATAAACTCCTTCACATTATCACCACAACACCACGCACGCCACCACCTGCTACCACGCACACACCACCACTCAACACCACTCCCCCCCCCACACACACACACACACACTACCCTTACCTACCACCATGCACTCCTTCACTTACTACCACTACTACCACTACCACGATCATCACCATTCCTCCTCATCACCACAACACATTACAAGTCCCTCAGAGAACCATTTTGTTGCAAGTAGGAACCCATCACTCCTTCCTCCCCTTCTTTCCCCTTCAGTCTCTCCTCCTTCTTTACCTTACCTCCTCCTCTTCCTCCTCTTCATCTCTTGACTTTCCTTCTTTCCTTACTATTTACACTATCCACCTCCTTTCTTCTTCCTCCTCCTCCTCCTTCACCCTCCATCTCCCCTTCCTTTACCCTCCACTCTCCTCTTCTCCCATACATCACCCACATCTTATACACTCTTACCTACATCTGAGACAGTAATGGAGGAGGGTGGGGTGTAAAATATAAACAAACCCCTTCTTTACCCCCTCCCATAACCCCTTTAACCCCCAACCTCACCTCCCGCCTGTAACCCCCTCCCTCATCCTGCCATGTAAACCAGCGGTGGTAACTTTGGGTGCAGGGAGGGGAAGGAGGGGAGGGAGGAGGGGGAAGAGGGGGGTAAAGGGAGGGGATGGAAGGGTAGCAGACTGAGAACTCATATGTTATTAGGCACAAAGGGGCAAAGGGAGTGACATACGACGAGGCAAACGACAAAGGGGAGGAAAGGGGAGGAGAGGGGAGGGGAGGGGAGGGGAGGGAAGGGATGCAGGGAGGAGTTAGGTCAGTGACAGGGAAAGAGGAGTAAAGGGAGGTGAGGGAGTGTGTTAGTGAAGGTGGGAAGAGGAGTAAGAGGAGTAAGGGGAGTAAGGGGAGTAAAGGGGAGGTGAGGGAGTGTTAGTAAAGGGGGAAGGGGAGGTTAGGGGGTGTTAGTGGGGTTTATGGTAGTAAGGCGTTGCTGGGATGGTGTAGGCAGTTAGTGGGTGAAAGTGGTGTAGGTGGTGAGGGATGTGGGGAAGGGCAGGTAGAGGGGAAGAGAAGGAGGGGAAGGGAAGGTAGAGGGGAGGAGGAGGAGGGGAAGCATAGGACGTGGAGGAGATAGTAACTCAAGTGATTATCGTCTTTATACCCCCGATAAAGAGAATTGTAAAGACGCTGCCCCGCCCCACGACACCTGAACCCCGCAATTACCTACAACACACACACACACACACACACGAGAACACACGAACACACACTCACTATTCTCTTCCTTCTTTCCTCAATATAAAACAAAATAATAATAATAATAATAATAATAATAATAATAATAATAATAATAATAAACACAAACTAACGAGAGCACACCTATGAAAATACTGCATCACTGTTTCTCCT
>JAPQNM010000041.1:3200723-3205723 GCA_029783475.1 Metacarcinus magister | reverse complement strand
GAATCAAACCAGAGATGAAAGTACAGTGTAGGTGGTGATGGTGGTGGTGATAGTGGTGATAATAGTGATAGTGATGATGGTGATGATGATGGTGATGATAAGGTAGTGAGGTTTAATTACACACCTTCACCTGGGGTCAACACACCTGCCTGGCTATTAGTGGCGTTATCATCAACACCTGTCACTCCAACACTGTCAGGTAAATGGCCTCTTACACACGACCCTCCACACACCTGTCTAACCACACACCTGTTTATCCACACACCTGTTCATCCACATACCTGTCTTTCCAAAACATTAATCTACACACCTGTCATTTCCACAACTGTCTATTCACTATCTTAACACCTGTCTATTGCATCTCCTACTGTCTAATCTATCTCATCCACACACCTGTCTTTAGTCTGTCTATTTCCCACTTACTGCATTGACCTTTCATTTTAAATCCTGTTCTGTTCTGCTCATTCATCTATTCATCCACTACGCCCTCCACCCCTCCACGCCCCCAGGAAGGGTACAGACGTGACATCCTCTCACTAGGAGGAGGAGGAGGAGGAGGAGGAGGAGGAGGAGGAGGAGGAGGAGGAGGAGGAAAAAGAGAAATGAAAGTCAGGAGAAAATGAATATACACAAAGAAAATATCACATAACTTTATCGTACAGTGTGTTAGCATTAGTGTGTGTGTGTGTGTGTGTGTGTGTGTGTGTGTGTGGTGTGTGTGTGTGTGTGTGTGTGTGTGTGTGTGTGTGTGTGTTGAAGCATGGTCCCCTTTTTTTTTTCCCTTTCCTTGTTCCTTTTAGTGAGTGAGGTGTGGCGGCATTTTCTCACGTGCATAGAGAGACCAGACATCTGACAGGTAGGAAAGCGCGTACCCTACCCATTATGAACACAGGAGGAGGAGGAGGAGGAGGAGGAGGAGGAGGAGGAGGAGGAGGAGGAGGAGGAGGAGGAGGAGGAGGAGGAGGAGGAGGAGGAGGAGGAGGAGGAGGAGGAGGAGGAGGAAGGCAATAGAATAAATACTTACAGATAGACACACGCCATCATTTCAACACTTACCTGTGGAGAGGGAGAGAAGAGAGGTTAATTAGTACACAGGTAACCACATATATGAAGTAAAAAAAAGAAGTAAAAAAAGATCAATAAAAATTAATGATAATCTGATTCACAAGACAACATGAGGAATAAATCTTTTCTTTTTTTGTACTTTTTTTCGTATTAAGTTAATGAGTCAAGTTATATTTTGTGTATATTTATTTATTTATTTATATTTTTTATTTTATTCTCGTCTTAGTCTTATTCTAAATGTCTATACTTGTAACACATTTTTTTTTATCTTTGTATATTTGTTTCTCCTCCACGCCCACGCCCGCGCCCACGCCCACGCCCTCCTTACTTACCTTCTTCAGCTGTCTCTTCCTGCAACACTATTCAGGTCAGTGCCCCTTAAAACTACCCATTACCAATACCCACTCTCCCCATACCCTAGAAACATGCCCTCACCCTTCCCCATACCCTAGAAACATACCCTCACCCATTATCATACCCTAGAACACCTCCTTCACCCAACACAAGTCCCCCGTAGCGTCCCCCAGCGCCACACACACACACACACACACACACCCGCCCTGCAGCTGTTACGCCCACCTTGATGCGCCTCCTGGTGGGCGTCACCTGCACACACCTGGTTCTGGAGAGGATCCAATACTAATGTTTGGTTTCAGTGTTTTGATCCAGATAAACAGTTGGTAACAGGCTTTCATTGGAGTGTTCTGAAGCCTCAACTAAAAGACTGTGGTGCTTGCTTGGTAAATACAGTGTAAATACAGTGTAAATATAGTGCAAATTCAGTGAAAATATAGTGTAAATACAGTATACAGTGCAAATTCAGTGTAAATATAGTGTAAATACAGTATACAGTGCAAATTCAGTGTAAATATAGTGTCAGTACAGTGTGTGGTGGCCCTGCATGTGTCACCTCTAAGGGTGTTTTCAAGGTGACTCCCTATCTCCATGGTGAGGTAGAGACACGAACCCAGGGTCACTGTTTTTTAAGGCGAGTGAACGAGCCACTGTGCCATGGAACCATCACTCACCCAATTAATTTTCTGACTTTGCTGACTCTCTAGTGATCTTATCCAGACTCTTTCTAGTATGCGGAAGGACATTATACTATTCTCAAGGTGGAAAGTGTAGCATTATCAACTGTTTTCCCTAATAGAGTGAAGTGAGGGAGACATAACTTACACTATCCTGTCACTTAGCGATGCCAGGGTTCGAAGCAAAGCCAAATTGACATTCCTCCTTCAAACATTATCATATTTTTACACACACACACACACACACACACACACACACACACACAGGCAGGACTCCAAAACAACACCTATATATAGCTATTTAAACTCAATGGCATACCAGGGTGGAGATAATGACTTGCTGAGGAGGAGGAGGAGGAGGAGGAGGAGGAGGAGGAGGAGGAGGAGGAGGAGGAGGAGGAGGAGGAGGAAGAGGAGAGGACACACACATAGACGCTTGCCACATTAGGGACAACTTGGCATCAGGGAAGACAGAACGAGATAGATGAAAGTGGCAGCACACACACACACACACACACACACACACACACACACACACACACACACACACACACACACAGACAGAAGCACTACCCCGTCACCATCAACATCGCTTCACCACAAACCACAAGGCACACACCAACCACATCTCTACCACACTACCCCCTCCCCCCTTCCACAGGTGAGTTAAGTGACAAGTTACCTGACCTTGCTGAGGGGAAGGGGAAGGGTAAGGGGAAGGGGGAGGGGAAGGGGGAGGGGAAGGGGGAGGGGAAGGGGAAGGGGAAGGGGAAGGGGATAGGGAAGAGTTAAGGGCGAGTATCATCCTCCCTGCCTGTGTGTGTGTGTGTGTGTGTGTGTGTGTGTGTGTGTGTGTGTGTGTGTGTGTGTGTGTGTGTGTGTGAAGGGAAATAATCTCTGATCCTACTTGGATATCTTTAAGGTCAACTGTGTGACGTCAGAGGCTTAAGGTTACACTCCTCCTCCTCCTCCTCCTCCTCTTCTTCTTCTTATTCCTCCTCCTCTTACTGTTATTTCACATTTTCATTTATTTTACTCCTACTCCTCATATTATTTTTCCTTCTACACTTTCTTTTCTCCTTCTCCTTCTTCTTCTTCTTCTTTTTCATCTACTTCTCTTCGTCCTATTTTCATTTTCCTCTACACTTGTTCTCTTCCTTTTAATTCTCTTCTCCCAAGGTTAATTCCCCTTGGTGGTGGTGGTGGTGGTGGTGGTGGTGTAAAAGGGGAAGAAGAGGGGGGGGGTCAGTGCCTACGTCAGTGCCACTTCATCACGAGTGTCAACCATAAAATTACACACGAGACACCAATTCAGCCTTCCCCTCACCCTGCTTACTCCCCTCTCCTCCCTTCCCCTCGGTACACTATACACCCCAAAAATAAATCTCCCTTCTCCCTTTTCCCTTTAATTTGCCACACCTGTACCACCTCTTCCCCTTAGCCCCCTGTCCCCTTTAGCATAACAAGTCTACTCCCCACAAATTTCCCCTCACCGCAAAAAGTAATGAAAATACTCCCCTCTTTTCCCCTCCCATTTAATATAACGCATCTGTCCCTCCCTGTCACCCTCTCCCCTCACTTTTATATAAGACCTGTGTCCTTTCTCTTCCCCTCAACGCATCGTATAGGTATTCATTCCCCTCACTCCCCTCTGCTACGTTGGAAATCCCCTTCTTTTCAATAATAAATACGTAGCTTATACCTCTCTCTCTCTCTCTCTCTCTCTCTCTCTCTCTCTCTCTCTCTCTCCTCTCTCTCTAATCGCTTCCTGTATGCAAGATTCCTAGTTCAATGTATTAACTTGTAACTCAAATTTTCTTTTCCTCGTATTGCGGAACACCATCGTTAAGCGAGACGCGAGGGATCGTAAGCCGAGCACCACCTGTGTTTTTTTTCATGTTCTTTAAATAAATGTGACGTGATGGTGACGTGGGATTAAATAGTTTTCCTTCTTGTTCTTGTATTATTTGTATCTCCTCCTCCTCCTCCTCCTCCTCCTCTTCTTAATTTTTTTCTATAATAGTGAGGAAGATGTTATTCCTAGCATGACTCCTTGACTCCCATTCTGCTAGTTCTTCATATATACATACACTCCCCTCCCACCTTCCTTCCTTCCCTTCCACATATAAAGAGTTCTGTCTATCCACATCACTCTTATTCCACTTCCTATCCTGTTTATCCACCTGTAGTATACCTAATTATGTCCTATCTGTCTCTATCTTCCCAAATTTACTGTCTTTCTGGTCCACCTAACATGGCTTCACTCCACCTCACCTAACCACTCCACCTACTCACTCCATCTATCCACTGCAGCCATCCACTTAATTTTAGTATCAAGCTCAAAATTCGCTTGGAAAATATTTTTGAACTCAAGGCAAACACAAAGGTAATTTTCTTGTCTCTCTTATGTCAATTATTTGGATGGAGATTTATGAAGGCTAATGATGTTTTAGAAGACGAGCCATAAACTAGATAAATGAGAGTGACAGAATAATGGGAAGGAAGGGGAAGGAGGAGGGAGTAAAAATAGTAGTAGGTAAATTAAATGATAAAGTGAAGAGGGAGAGAGGAGGGAGAAACGAGGGAGGGATAGAGAAATAAATGATGACTTAAGGAAATAGGAAGTGGAGGTGAAATAATAATAGTGATAATAATGTGTGAAAGGTAAGACAGGTAAATCAAAACTTACAGGTAAATAGAATGCAATAAAAACACAGACAAACGAGACAGAATAATTACAGTGTAGTTAGAAGAAGAAAAATGATAAATGAGCAGAAGGCAAAAAATAAAATAAATAAATAAATAATAATAATAATAATAATAATAATAAAATAATTTAGGAGTAAAAGTGGAATAAAAAAAAAACCACTTGATAAATAACAGAGGAAAATAAGCACACAAAAA
>JAPQNM010000041.1:3183223-3188223 GCA_029783475.1 Metacarcinus magister | reverse complement strand
ACTGAACCCACCCAGTACTAAGGACGAAGGTCATCTAAACACAGGCATTAACTGTATCTAATGAAATAAAAACAAATTCAATCTCTCTCCCTCTCTCTCTCTCTCTCTCTCTCTCCCAGTGTGTCTCTGTTATCGCCTTACAACAACATGGAGTGAGCCCAGTGGTGACAGCTGCTTATTATCAACGTTAATTCCTCAACCTTAACTGACAAGGGAGTCTTGGGACGCTTCCTTGCTCAGCTTAAGTGTGGTGGTGGTGGTGGTGGTGGTGGTGGTGGTGGTGGTGGTGGTGGTGGTGGTGGTGGTGGTGGTGGCGGTGGTGGTGGTAGAGTAAGACGTTATATAAGATAGAAAAGAAAATTATACACATACACGATCAGACTAACCTCTATTGATAACTAATAATCCTCTTTGTATTGTGTTTTGATGAGGAAATAACCCTTACACACACACACACACACACACACACACACACACACACACACACACACACACACAAAACATATGACACTAGTAAATCCCACAAGGAAGTATAAATCTGTCAGGGGAAGAAAGGGAGGTAGACAAACACTGAATGCAAGGAGGAATGGAGAGAGATAAAAGAAGGAAAGAGAAGAGAGGCCAAGGCAGGGTAGGTTTAGGAAGCAGGTGTGTGGTGTTATGTAGGTAAACACACCTTTAAGTCACCTGTAAGTCACCTGTAAGTCACCTTCGTAAGTGTGAAGGTGTCGTAGGGAAGGGAAGGGAAGGGAAGGGAAGAAAAAGGGGTCATGTCTCACACGTGTTGGATGTGTCAACTTGAAGCATGATTAAAGGTGTGGGGAGCAGCGCCCCCCTCCAATACCACCACGAAGAGGAGGAGGAGGAAGAGGAGGAGGAGGAGGAGGAGGAGGAGGAGGAGGAGGAGGAGGAGGAGGAGGAGGAGGAGGAGGAGGAAGAAGGGGAAATGTTTCTTTAAAGAGCATTATGTTTGCATAAATAAGAAATAAAGTTGAAGATAAACAAATAAATAAATAAATAAATAAATAAAGGGGAAGTAAGTGAGGTGAAGTTCCTGAAAATAAAGGGTAATTTCTAGCTTCAAAGGGGTCATGTGTTAAGGGGAGAAGGCAGGGTTTAAGGGGGACAAAAACAGGGGTTAAAGGGAGGTTATAGAGTAAGGGTTTGTGTGGAAGGGTGATGCTGGTAAGAGGGGGGGGGGAGGAAGGGGAATTCTAGTTTAGTTCAGTGAGGTGGAGACAGTCGTATGTGGAGCAATGAGTGGGAATGTGTGTAGGTGGAAGGGAGGCAGGGTAAGTGGAGTAAGGCAAGGTAGGTAGGCAGGGTAGGTAGGCAGGGCAGGGTAGGGCAGGGCAGGGTAGGGTAGGGTAGATAGGTAGGATGTAAAGAAAATGAAGACAGGTTCGTGATGCAAACAAAGCAATAAAGTCACATTATATTCCATCTTCTCAACGATCTACGACTTCTGAAGCATCGAGTTTAGGTTAGGAGGGTGTGCGGGGAGGGGAGAGAGCGGGGAAGAGAGGGGAGAGTGAGGGTAGGTAGTGGTAGTAGTAGTGAGGTGATAAATTTATTGACTGTGGTGGTGGTGGGTGTAAAAAGGAAAACGAGAAAGGAGTCAATAGTTGTGTTGACCAAGATCTGCAAGCGACTATGTATTTGTGGCAGAGAACAGAGGAGTAAGAAAGAGTGAGTGTGTGTGTGTGTGTGTGAGGCTGATGCTCTATATTGATTAGGTGACAGTCAGGGTGAGTGAGGGACGAAAGCGATTGTTCAACTCATTACGCATTCAAAAGACGTGGAGATACTTCGACTTACATAAGGTAGACCAGACTATTGTATGTGTATATATGAGTGATTGTTGTTGATGTAAGGAGTGACTGTTGAGTTGTATTTATAGTTAAAGATAATGATGATAATGGCTAGTGGTTATATAATGTCTACTACAGGTACATATAAGAACAGCTAGACACCTGCTGAAAGTGGGTGAACAGGTGTGGGAATGAAACACTCACACACCTGCTGACCTTGAAGCAACACCTGTGAATACTCTTACACACACACATACATACACACATACACACACACAGCTGTACTTCCATTAGCATAACTACACACACACACACACACACACTTACCACCGTGGATCTGACCGCTACACGCACACACACAAACACACACGTCCCATCAAGGTGTTCCAGTACTTACCTGTAAAGAAAAAATAAAAGTAATTAGTACATAGGCCTAAAAAAATACAGTCATACATAATTATAAGTATGAGGAATGAGGTTAAGTATGAGAGGCTGTGAGTGTGAGGGAGAGAAATAGTAAATAAATGATAAAAAAAAAGAGTGAAAATATGAGGTTATAAGTGATACCATCTTGTAGGGTGTCAAAACGAGGGGAAATGGGATAAGGGAGGATAAGGAAAGGGGAGGAAAGGGAGGGTGATGGAGTACGAGTGAGAATGATTAAGTGTAAGGAAGAGAGGGGAAGGGAAGGGTGAAAGATTGAGGCTAAGGGGATGGAGAGAGTGAGGGTGAGGGGAGGGTGAGGGGAATTCTCAGTAAGATTCTCGCTGACGCAACAGGCACCGTGCGGTCTTCCCCTCACTTCCTTGCACACTTTGAGACCTTACCCAGGTTTCCCCTTACAATAATTTCCCCTCACGCTAGCTCCTCCTATTTTTTTTTTTTTAATCCCTCTTATCTCTCTCTCATAGGAAAAGAGTAATACACAGATAAATAAAAAAAAGAAAACATGGGATTTAATAGTAAAAATAAATAAATAAAATAAATATATAAATGAAAAAAAATAATAAATTGCATAAAAAAAAATAAATAAATAAATAAATAAAAATCTCATTAGCCACGTGTTCAAAATTTACCTTCGTTTTGGCTCCACTAATTTACGCCCAAAATTGATGGCTTAATTAACAGGTGTTTTCAGACGCACACCTTAAACTCACCTGTGTGTCTGTCTGTATGTGTGTGTGTGTGTGTGTGTGTGTGTGTGTGTGTGTGTGTGTGTGTGTGTGTGTGTGTGTGTGTGTGTGTGTGTGTGTGTGAAGGGAAGAAAACATGAAAGACAGTATAGAAGGAAGAGGAGGAAGGAAGAAGCGAGAATGGGAGCAGAGGAAGGAAGGTGAGGGGAAAAAAAAGAGGGGAAGGGCAGATAGAGGTAAGCAGGGGTAGGAGGACGAGTGAGGGGAGACGAAAAGGGCACGGCGGTAAGGGGAGGAGTGAAGGTGGTAGAGGAGGGCAAGTAAGGGGAAAAGAGGGGAAGGGGAAGGGGAAGGGGAAGTAAAGGTAAGCAGTAGGAGACAGAGGACGTTTGAGGGGAAAGAGGAAGAGTAAAAATGGCAAAGGAAGTAAAGTAAGGGGAAAAGAGAGGAAATGGTAGGAAAGGAAGTGAGGGGAAGTAAGGAAGGGGAAAGAAGGGGGAAGGTGGGACATAAAATATAGGGAAATACGAGGAAGTGAGGGGAACTGAGGAGAAGTAAGGAGGAAGTGAGGGGAAAGAAGGGAGGGGAGGGGAGGTACACCTGAACACTAAATTGGAGGTGTGAGTCAGGTGCGAGGCCACGAGACACACCTGAAATCACACCTTTCTTCACCGCGACAGGATTTATCAATACCTGCAAACACAGACAGGGTGAGGGGAAGGCCAGGTGAGGGGAAAACGGACTCCAATCCAAGCACACCCACCCACACCTGCCCGCCCAATCATCACCTCACGGGTCACACACACACCCACACCCACACACACACACACACACACACACACGTCAGCCGTAATGGACCTAATCTGCTCACATTCACACTGATTAGCGGTGTGGCTTGCGTGGAGGCTGACGGGAGGCTGACACTACTGGTTGTTGTTGTTGCTGCCTCCTCCCACAACCTCAACACAACCCAACTCTTTTATCTGCCTCTCTCTCTCTCTCTCTCTCTCTCTCTCTCTCTCTCTCTCTCTCTCTCTCTCTCTCTCTCTGCATCGGCCGTGTTTGTTTTGGCAAGTTCTACCTTCCAATCGGTGCATAAGTTAGGTTGAAAATGTACCAGGACGTGTTGAAGGAGAGATGGAGTGTCTCTCTCTCTCTCTCTCTCTCTCTCTCTCTCTCTCTCTCTCTCTCTCTCTCTCTCTCTCTCTCTTCCTTGTGAGGGGAACGAGTTTAACAGCCACGGGGACAGAACGATGTCAGGTGATAGAAACATTTACAGCCCCAGGTGTTGATAATTAAATATAAACGAGCGTCGTGTGTGTGTGTGTGTGTGTGTGTGTGTGTGTGTGTGTGTGTGTGTGTGTGTGTGTGTGTGTGTTGGTGTTGATATAAATAGATGTTGCTCACTCATGCGTGTGTGTATGTATGTGTATGTGTGTGTGTGTGTACTGGGAAAGATGTAAGTGAGTGAGTGTGTGTATGTGTACGTGTATGTATGTGTGTGTGTGTGTAAGTGTAAGTGGAACCAATAGGCAGGCGTGTGGTGTTTGAAGTGGAGATGTAGGGATGGGAGAAAGAACCCCACCCACCCACACACACACACACACACACACACACACACACACACACTAAGTAGATTTAAACCCACGAGACCCATTAATATGAAAACGTCCCTCGGGGGGTTCCAGATTTACACTCGTGGCTCTAATAATAATCAGAGGCGGTAAATAAAACGTAGTCAGTAATTCACAGCTATGACGCCAATCCATTAAGGCGACTTTTATCAAGGTGTGCCGTGGGAGGTGCTATTAATTACTGTCGCAACTTCAATACCCATAAAGAGGAGTAGGAGGAGGAGGAGGAGGAGGAGGAGGAGGAGGAGGAGAGGAGGAGGTGAGGGTAGGTGATAAACAGGTACATCTTTACACCTGGAAAAGTTCAGGTGAGAGAAGGAAGATAAGGTAAGGTTAGGTAAGGTAAGGTAAGGTAAGGTTAGGTTAGGTTAGGTTAGGTAGGTAAGGTAAGGTTAGTAAGGTAGGTAAGGTAGGTAAGGTAA
>JAPQNM010000041.1:3175723-3178223 GCA_029783475.1 Metacarcinus magister | reverse complement strand
GGAAAGGTAAGGGGAAGGTAAGGGTAAGGTAAGGGGAAGGTAAGGGAAAGGTAAGGGGAAGGTAAGGGAAGGTAAGGGAAAGGTAAGGGAAGGTAAGGGGTTAAGGGGAAAGGTAAGGGGAAGGTAGGGGAAGGTAAGGGAAGATAAGGGGAAGGTAAGGGGAAGGTAAGGGGAGGTAAGGGGAAGGTAAGGGAAGGTAAGGGAAGTAGGGGAAGGTAAGGGAAGGTAAGGGGAAGGTAAGGGAAGGTAAGGGAAGGTAAGGGGAGGTAAGGGGTTAAGGGGGAAGGTAAGGGTAAGGTAGGGGAAGGTAAGGGAAGGTAAGGGGTTAAGGGGGAAGGTAAGGTAAGGTAGGGGAAGGTAAGGGTAAGGTATGGGAAGGTAAGGGGTTAAGGGGAAGGTAAGGGGTTAAGGGAAGGTAAGGGGTTAAGGGGGAAGGGTATACATGACATAACCTTGAGATATCTTAAACAAAGGGGAGAAAGGGAGGTACAAAGGGAGAACAATACACATTCTCTATAGAAATGATGATAATGATAATAATGATGATGATGATGATGATGATAATTGATCTATTCTATAATTCCTATTCTCATGTCTCTCTTTCTCCTCTTTCAATTCATCTATTTTCCTCCTTCCCCTTTTATCCTTTCCTCTCATTTTCTAGCCTTTATCGATCACCTACTAACCTCATCTTTATCTTATACATCCAACCCCTCTCTCCCTCTCCTCTCCCTCTCTCTCTCTCTCTCTCTCTCTCTCTCTCTCATGCATTTGTCACACTAATTTGGACCTCGAGAGCTTAATAAAATCCCGGAAGTTTAGTATGAAAGAATTATGAGGACCAATTTTAGCGCCTTTAACTTATATATAGAAAGCCATACCTCACAATCTGCCCCCCCCTGCCCCCCGCCCCCCCTTTGCAGCACGTGAGGGAAACCAAAATGAGGGGAAAAGGGAAAAAAATAGGGCTGAGTTATATATAGGAAATTCTTCAAAGGTTGATTTTACATTTTGAATACTTGGTGTCATTTCCGGGGTAAGGAAGTGAGGGGAAGTGAGGGGAAGTGAAGGGGAAGGTGAGGGGAAGTGAAGGGAAGTGAGGGGGAGTGAGGGGAAGTGAGGGGAAAGGTGAGGGGAAGTGAGGGGAAGGTGAAGGGAAGGTGAGGGAAAGTGAGGGGAAAGTGAGGGGAAGTGAAGGGAAGTGAAGGGGAAGGTGAGGGGAAGAGGGAAATAAAGACATGTTCAAGACGAGAGGAAATAATGCAGTTCTTACGTGTCCAGTTTTTTTTCTTCTTTTTTTTCCTCTTCACATTTTGGGGAGGGGAAAATAAGGGGAGGTAAGAGGGAAAAAAAGGGGGGAGAAGGAAAATATCAAAAAAACGACGGGAAACAAATATAATCGATACATATCCAGTATTTTTCCCTTCAAACATTTAGGTCAGTAAGGGAAAAAAAAGTATATATATAAAAAAAAAATCAAAACGAGAGGAAACAAATATAATCGAGGAAACAAATATAATCGTTACCTGTCCCCTTTTTTTCCCCTTTTCCGCCTTTACACCTGTGACTAGCATGACCAGGTGAGTTATGGGCGTGTCCTGTGTATATATAGGAGGTGACAGAAGGGCGTGGTGATGGATAGGGGGCAAGGAGGGGGCGTGGGGGGGCGTGGGGGGGCAAGTGGAGGGTACGAGGAGCCTATGTAGTGAAGGTGTGAATGAGAAATGACAAAGGGTAGTGGAAGGGAGGAGGAAAAAAAGGGGAAAGGTATAAAGGGAGGTGATGGTGATGTAAGATAGGGCGTGGGTTGTGCTATGACGGAGGAGGAGGAGGAGGAGGAGGAGGAGGAGGAGGAGGAGGAGGAGGAGGAGGAGGAGGAGGAGGAGGAGGAGGTAGTAGTGATAGTGTATAAGAAGAAAAGTACATAAACTAGAGCAGACCAAGAAGAAGAAGAAGAAGAGAGAGAGAGAGAGAGAAGAGAGGAGAGAGAGAGAGAGAGAGAGAGAGAGAGAGAGAGAAAGGTAAGGGGAGGAAAGGGGGGGTGAAGGTAAGATAAGGGGGGGTGAGGGGAAGGGTTACTGACGTCAGGTAGGTTGATAAGAAGAGGGTGTGTGTGTGTGTGTGTGTGTGTGTGTGTGTGTGTGTGTGTGTGTGTGTTAGGAGGTGCCAGGGGGGGGGAGGGTGAGTAATGGAGGTGCCAGTGCCGCCTTTAGAGCTTCAGAGAGACAAATACTCCACCCGGATATAACACCACTCATCTTTTTTTTGTCTCTCTCTCTCTCTCTCTCTCTCTCTCTCTCTCTCTCTCTCTCTCTCCTCTCTCTATTTTTTTTACGTAACACCTGATTTCTAGCACGTACACCCCCACACACTTAACTCACTATCATTATCATTTAACACTATCACTTAACACTATCACTTGCAAGGTATCGTTAAAGTGTTATTGTGAAGAGTAACACTTATAAAAAAAAAGGGTCAAATATTGTACTTATTGCTTCTA
>JAPQNM010000041.1:3165723-3170723 GCA_029783475.1 Metacarcinus magister | reverse complement strand
CACACACACACACACAGCAACAGGTGAGAGGGGAAAGAGGAGGTATGGGGTGAGGAAATCTGTTTGCATTGACCTATACACCTGTACACACCTGTCTGTCCTCTCTCTCTCTCTCTCTCTCTCTCTCTCTCTCTCTCTCTCTCTCTCTCTCTCTCTCTCTCTCTCTCTCTCTCTCTCTCTCTTTCTGCATGCATGTGGTGGTGGTGGTGGTGGAAAAAACGTTCTTATTATGAAGCTGATTGATAATTGTGCTGAAAATAAATAAACGTTCTTCCCTTAGGTGGTTGGGGAACGTTTTTTTGTTTTTATTTAAGTGCTAAACGTGCATTAATAAGCTTCCACCTGTGTGTTGTTGTTGATGTTCCCTTGGGTGCTTAAGAATAAATACAATAAATAAATAAATAAATAAAGTGTTCAAGCTTATCCTGTGTGCCATGCTTAAGCTTTTTCCATGTTAAAAAACGTTTCTGGAGTGCTAAAAAAAAAACGTTCATGGTGTTATAAACGTTCTTTGACTACTAAAAAAATGGTTCCTTGAGTGCTAGAAACGTTTTTAAGTACTGAAAACGTTCCTGAAATACTATAAACGTTCTTGAGGTGTTGAAAACGTTCCTGAAATGCTGAAAACGTTCTTGGAGTGCTAAAAAAACGTTCCTGAAATAGCAGAAACGTTTGTTGTGCTAAAAAAAAAAACGTTCTTGAGGTGCTAAGAAAACGTTCCTGAAAGTGCTGAGAAAACGTTCCTGAAAGTGCTGAAGGTGCCTAAGCCAAGCCTACCCTGCGTGTTGGTCTCACCGGAAAACAGAGGCAACACTAAATCTTGACTCTCCTCACCACCACCTCCACCTGCATCCTTCCCTTGGCTTGTCCAGACTCGAAGTGAGGCAGAGAGGGAAGAGAATACTGTGAGTGCTGAGTAAAGAAACACAACAATAAGGAGACGAAAGGGGAAGGAAGGGAGGAGACGAAAGGTAGAGGGATAAATAACTAGATAAATTGACAGATAGTGATAAAATTAAGAGTGAATTATACAGAAAGGAATAACACAATGATGGGAAGGGAAGGGAAGGAAGGAAAGGGAAGGGAAGGGAAGGGAAGGGAAGGGAAGGGAAGGGAAGAGACGAAGGGTGGGTGAAGGGATAACTCTAGATAAATATGAGAGATAGTGTGACAATAAAAGGAGTGAATTGCAAAGAGAGGAATAATACAATGATGAGAAGATGAAAGGGAGGTGAAGGGATAAATATTGATGAATAAGAGAGATAGAGAGATAAAAATGAGTGATTGGTTAACGGGATTATGAAGGGAAGTAAGAAAATGTGACAGGAATATAAAGAAAATGTGAGTGAATGAACTTTAAAAGGTCAAGGGGGAGAGAGAGAGAGAGAGAGAGAGAGAGAGAGAGAGAGAGAGAGAGAGAGAGAGAGAGAGAGAGAGAGAGAGAGAGAGAGAGAGAGAGAGAGAGAGAGAGAGAGAGAGAGAGAGAGAGAGAGAGAGAGAGAGTAAATTAAAACCTAGACAAGAAAATTAAATAAGAAGGAAAAAATCAAAACAAAAAATATAAGATAAAGATGAAAATAGAGTAGCTAGACAAATAAATAAAAAAATTAAAAAAAAAGGTTAAGTAACAATGCACTTAACGAATAGTTCAGAGACTTTTCCAATACTTAAATATCGTCACCCACCCACTCTCTCTCTCTCTCTCTCTATTGACTTATTGAACACCGGGGCGTCATCGATTATGGGAAGCAGAACCTCACAGTCACTCGCTCCACCACACTCCACCACACACCACCACACACCACCACACACCTACTAATCTTCCACCACAATCATTACCTCCACTAATCCTATAACCATTACTACTTCTTTCTTTCTTTTACTTTTTTTTATTCTCTTTTCTCTTCTTTTCTTCCTTCAGTCTACTTTCAATCTTGCTATCTCTTCTACAGGTTTTATCCTCTCTTTCTCTCCTCATTCTCCCTTCCTTTCTTCTCTCCTCCTTCAGTCTACCTTCCTTCTTACTCTCTCTCCTCCTTCAGTCTACCTTCCTTCTTACTCTCTCTCCTCCTTCAGTCTACCTTCCTTCTTACTCTCTCTCCTCCTTCAGTCTACCTTCCTTCTTACTCTCTCTCTCCTCCTTCAGTCTACCTTCCTTCTTACTCTCTCTTCTCCTTCTCTCCTCCTTCAGTCTACCTTCCTTCTTACTCTCTCTCCTCCTTCAGTCTACCTTCCTTCTTACTCTCTCTCCTCCTTCAGTCTACCTTCCTTCTTACTCTCTCTTCTCCTTCTCTTCTCCCTTCTTCAGGTGTATCTACTGACGGAGATGTAGGTTCGGTATCTCTCCTTATCATGTTAGTAGTGGATTGGTTTCCTGAAGGGGATTGCACACCTGGGACTAAGTTAGTGATGGTCATATAGCTGGCTGATTACCTCTACCTCTTCCTCCTCCTCCTCCTCCACCTCCTCCTCCTCCTACTGCTACTGCTACTACTCCTCTTCTTCCCTTGGTATTGCTAATCTCATCAATCTCATTCTATAGAGAGAGAGAGAATACCTTCCTTCCTTCCTTTCTTTTTTATTTCTCCTTCTCCTCCTCCTCCTCTTACTCTTCCTCTTCCTTCGCCTCCTTCAGTATTACCAATCTAACTTCCTAGAATTGTACCTTAGAATATATTGCTTTCTTTCCTTCCTATCCTTCCTTTCTATCCTTCCTTCCTATCCTTCTCTTCCTTCCTCCTCCTCCTCCTCCCATGACAGACAGCATTAATGGCACTCAAGACGACCCATTAATCATATCATCGCGTGCAATAATAGATTTAAAAGGGAAGAATTTCATGCAGGAGTGAAAGTGAGAGGAAAAGAGAGAGAGAGAGAGAGTGAGAGTGAGGGGGAGAATGAGGGGGAAAATGAGGTTATATTTCTCCACTCATTAATAATAGTAAAAAATAATAAAAAACTAATATATTTTCATCTATTTTCATCCACACATCCGTTTCTTTCCCCTCACCTTCACCCTTACACTGTGTTGGTCCTCTTCACCTCTCTCTCTCTCTCTCTCTCTCTCTCTCTCTCTCTCTCTCTCTCTCTCTCTCTCTCTCTCTCTCTCTCTCTCTCCTCTCTCCACCCACACTCACTCCCTCTCTAATGACCTTCCACACACTCAAGTTTCCTTCCCTCCCTCTCACTCCCTGACCTTCAATCCTCCCCTCACCCTTCCCCTCATCTCCCCTCACTCTCCCTTCCCCTCACAATCACAACAAGGGACAAGGCCAAGCTAAAACGGCCTTATCTCCCTTCATACCACGAGACACCTCCTCCTCCTCCTCCTCCTCTTCCTCCTCCTCCTCCTCCTCTCTACTTCATTCTCTTATTTCCTTCTCCTATTCTACCTTTCTGCTTGTACACCTTTTACTTTTACTTATTTCTCTCTCTCTCTCTCTCTCTCTCTCTCTCTCTCTCTCTCTCTCTCTCTCTCTCTCTCTCTCTCTCTCTCTCTCTCAGGACGCCTCACGACCCTCATTTCTTCAAGTGGGTTTGACGGCCACCATAGTTTACAGTGATGAGGTGCGGCACGTGGTCAGGAGGAGGAGGAGGAGGAGGAGGAGGAGGAGGAGGAGGAGGAGGAGGAGGAGGAGGAGTAGGAGGAGGGAGGAGGAGGAAGAGCGGTTAAACAACATGAGGTAGGAGGGAGGGAAGGAGGAAGGGGATGGTGATGAGGATGTAGTGTGTGTGTGTGTGTGTGTGTGTGTGTGTGTGTGTGTGTGTGTGTGTGTGTGTGTGTGACAGTGATGGTGGTTGTATTAGTAGAGGGATGCTGGTGGTGGTGATGATAGTGGTGATGGTGGTGGTGGTGGTGGTGGTGGTGGTGGTGGTGGTGGTGGTGGTGGTGGTGGTGGTGGTGGTGGTGGTGGTGGTGGTGGTGGTGGTACTTGATCCTAAATAGAGATAGAGTGAAGAGGCGCAAGGCCCAGTCTGGCAACAGTGTGTCGTTCCCCCTCTCAACCAAACAATGTGACTCTCTCTCTCTCTCTCTCTCTCTCTCTCTCTCTCTCTCTCTCTCTCTTTTGCATATACTTCATTAATTTCTCATAACATTAAAAAAAGAAAGAAAAATAGGAGTAAAAAAAAGAGAGAAAGAGAGAAAAAAAGAAAGTAAAAAGAAAGTTAGGTATTAAAGCCACACTCTTATCTACCATACCATCCTGATAGATAACGGTAGATAATGCTTTACTATAGGCGTGGGTGTGGGCGTGGGGGAGGGCGTGGGGGCGTGGGGGGGGGTGAGGAAGGAGCGGAAAACGAACTTGGTTGACTATAGAGGTTAAAATTCACCCCAAAACCGGTTATGAGGAAGATAGGAATGAGAGATAAGGAAAGAGAGAGAGATAAAGAGAGAGAGGTATGAGAACGAGGAAGGGAAAGAGAGTAGGTGAGAGAGAGAGAGAGTAAGAGAGAGGAGTAAATAAATGAAAGGTAATAGTAATAATAATAAGTGATAGTAATTAGTATACAAAACACACCTGGTAATAGTTATACATGCAAGATATACAGGTAATACAGGTGATAATTACATACACACACACACACACACACACACATACACACACATATATATAATTATCACCTCGCACAACACGCACATGTACGATAATTACCAACACACAGGCAATGTCGATTAGCAGAACACATGAGGAATAATAGTCCACACAAGAAGCGTAACACTTATAGGCACAGAACACTTAGCACAACACATCATTTTTTTTTAACACATAACACATAAGAGATAACCAAGCACATATACGTTTGAAAATAATACGATAGCGACTAAACTTATGATGCAAATAATAATAATAATAATAATAATAATGATAATAATGATAATACACCTAAGATGCAACACAGGTTTAGACATATATATATATATAAAACCATATATTATTAATTAACACATAAAAAACAATCCACACACACACACACACACCACACACACACACACA
>JAPQNM010000041.1:3133223-3135723 GCA_029783475.1 Metacarcinus magister | reverse complement strand
CCTCTCTTGTTCATCCCCTTTCCCTCCTTTTTCCCCTCCCTATCTCCCCTTTTTCTTCTCTCCATTCCTCTCTGGTTCGTCCCCTTTCCCTCCTTTTTCCCCTCCCTATCTCCCTCTTTCTTCTCTCCATTCCTCTCTTGTTCGTCCCCTTCCTCGCCTTTTTCTCCTCCTTATCTCCCCTTTTTCTTCTCTCCATTCCTCTCTGGTTCGTCCCCTTTCCCTCCTTTTTCCCCTCCCCATCTCCCATCTTCCTCCTCCTCTCCTCTCCTCTCTTCACATCTGTTCTTACCTACACACACACACACACACACACACACACACACACACACACACACACCTGTCCTATACCATTCCCAGGCCAAAACACCTGTACAGTTTTCATGAAGGCTGTCTGTCTGTCTGTTTTTCTTTTATTACCTTCAAACACCTGCTGCTGCTGCTTCCTATCCACACACACACACACACCTAACTAAACCTAATCTAACCTTACCTAACCTAACTAAACCTAACACAACCTAACCTAACCTAACCTAACCTTACCTAACCTAACCTAACCTAACTAAACCTAACCTAACCTAACCTAACCCAACCCAACCCAACCTAACCTAACCTAACCTAACTAACCTAACCTAACTAAACCTAACCTAACCCAACCTAACTAAACCTAACCTAACCTAACCTAACCCAACCTAACCCAACCTAACCTAACCATACCTAACCTAACCATACCTAACCTAACCCAACCTAACCTAACCTAACCTAACCCAACCTAACCTAACCTAACCTAACCTAACCTAACCTTACCTGTCCTACATATCATTTACCTTAACTAACTACAGGTAAACTTCTTCCATTGTTCCTACACCCACACTATGTACCCAAGACTTCTCTCCTTCCCTCCCTCCCTCCCTACCTTCCTTCTTACCTTTCCCTCCCTCCCTCTCCTCTCCTTCCCTCCCTCCATTACCTCTCACCTTTCCCTTCCTCCTTGCCTTACTTCTCACCTCTCCCTCCTTCCCTCCTTCCTTCACTTCAACCTCACCTCTCCCTGCCTTCCATCTCACCTCTCCCTCCTTTCCTTCTCATCTCTCCCTCCCTCCCTTCCCTCCCGCCTCACCTGGTCTCCTTACCTCCATAACACCTGTCTCATTACCGGACTTCACAGGCAGTACTAAACCTCCTACCTTTTAATAATATAATATAAGAAAGAAAGTGTAAGAATATAGTCATTTTTATTATTACTGTTATCATTATTGTAGGTAGGTTAGTAGTAGTAGTAGTAGTAGTAGTAGTAGTAGTAGTAGTAGTAGTAGTAGAGTAGTAGGAGGAGGAGGAGGAGGAGGAGGAGGAGGAGGAGGAGGAGGAGGAGGAGGAGGAGGAGGAGGAGGTGATTGTGGTGGTGGAGAGGTGTTAGGTGAGGTGGTGATGACGGTAATGGTGGTGATATGAAGAGGAGGAGGAGGAGGAGGAGGAGGAGGAGGAGGAGGAGGAGGAAGTTGAAAGAGACGAAAATAGTGATAACAACGGTGTATCTATTTCCGTGGAGAGAGAGAGAGAGAGAGAGAGAGAGAGAGAGAGAGAGAGAGAGAGAGAGAGAGAGAGAGAGAGAGAGAGAGAGAGAGAGAGAGACACACACACACACACACACCTGTCCTAGTCACCTAATTAACACAGGTAAGATATTAGATGACCCAAAACACGAAAATACAGGAATATACATAAAAAATACAGAAGAACAAGAATAAAGAATAGAAAAAAATACACAGAGAAGTACAAGAATAAAGGAGAATAAGTATATAGAAGAATACATATTAATACATAAGAAATAACAGAATACATAGAAATACAGAACAAAAATTCATCACTATTATTATCATCACTACTACTACTACTGCCTTGACTACCATATAAACATTACTACTACTTCTACTACTACTACTACTACTACTACTACTACCATCACCATCACCACCATAACAATAACACCACCAGATATAAGAATAACAATATTTATTTTGTTTATATATATATTCTAACCTCTTCTCTTTCCTTCCTTCCTTCCTTCTTTCCTTCTAATACACTTTACCTACTCCTCCCTCTTCTCCTTCTTCTCCCTTCATTCCCTTCACTCCTCTCTCTCTCCCTTTAGTTCCCTCTTTCCCCCTTCATTCCCCTCTTTCTCCCTTCACTCCTCTCTCTCTCCCTTTATTCCCCTCTTTCTCCCTTCAACACCCCTTCTTTTCTCCCCCCCCCATTCAAACAGCAAAAGGGGAGGCACGTACAGAATCAAAACACAACTCTACTCTACTCTCTCTCTCTCTCTCTCTCTCTCTCTCTCTCTCTCTCTCTCTCTCTCTCTCTCTCTCTCTCTCTCTCTCTCTCTCTCTCTCTCTCTCTCAAATTACACCTTTATATTTTGCTAAAAGGTGCTTGAGCCCAGACGACAACGATCTTAGCCAAACACACACTCACCTGGGGGAGGGGGGGGAGGGGAGAGAAA
>JAPQNM010000041.1:3128223-3130723 GCA_029783475.1 Metacarcinus magister | reverse complement strand
CTCACCACACACACACACACACACACACACACACACACACACACACACACACACACACTGCAGTTATAGACAGCCGTGAAATTAAGTATAAAATCGTATATAAAGATAATTCGTTCGCTTCTGTTTACATACTAAAACCATCTCTCTCTCTCTCTCTCTCTCTCTCTCTCTCTCTCTCTCTCTCTCTCTCAATGGCGGCTTAATAATTAGACTTCTGTGGGCGTGTCTTGTACCCTCGCCCTCCCTCCCTCCTCTCTCTCTCTCTCTCTCTCTCTCTCACACACACACACACACACACCACAATACAACACACACACAAATGCACAACACACACACACACACACACACATATGCACACACACACACAACACACACACATATGCACACACACCACAATACAACACACACACACACACATATATGCACAACACTCACACAACACACACACACACACACACACACACACACACACACACACACACACATACCATCTTAATTAACCACAAGGGACATCGTCATACATACATACTTACACACACACACACACACATACACAAACACAAACACACACACACACACACATACACACACGCATGCACAGCCTTGTAAACAAACAAAACCACATACATACATAATCACACACACACACACACACACATACATGCTCATTGTCACAGCTAAGCAAGGTTATGACTAGTTTAAGAAGGAGGAGAAGGAGAAGGAGGAAGAGGAGGAGGAGGAGGAGGAGGAGGAAGAGAAGAAGAGGCTTTCAAACCAGCTGGCAGTGGTAAGGTTGATCAACAGTGACAAAGAATCAATGAAGGCGTGGCGACTACACACACACACACACACACACACACACACACACACACATAGACATACACACACACACATACAAACAGACACTCACACATAAACACAACACACACACACATACACACACACACACTCCCTGTTTGCGTTTAGATCAACAACACACTTCTATTTTCATCTCCTTTCCCGTTTGTTATCTCCCAGCTCCGTGCTTCTCTCTATTTAGCATCGAGATAACAGAAGAGATAACAGAAGAAGAATTGAAGTAGTAGTAGTAGTAGTAGTAGTAGTAACAGTAGTGATCACCTAACACTCTTTACCTCTTAATTAGTAAACAACAACAGGTAGAAGTATACAAATCTACCTGTATAATGCTATGGTACTAAGGTAAGCAGGTGAGGCACTACGGATAACCCTGGATCGATGGCACTCTCAAAATAGTGCCATAAACCTTCCCCTCTCTCCTCTCACTCTTCCTGCAGTCAGCTGTTCAACACGTTACAACACAAATCCAAATACAATATCACATGAAAAACACTCCCACGCCCTTGCCACGCCTCGTCCACGCCCACCCGAGGGAAGGCAGTGAGTACATGTGCTTATTTAATAGTTGTATACACTCCTGTTTCCCCTCCTCGTTCTTAAGGGTTAAAATTCCATAAAACAAGATTTGGCGCGGAAGCTAGCAGACGATATACTTACCATTTTCTGCCGGGTCGCCTTTCTTGGCTGTGGCTGCATTTCCCATTGTTTATGTTTATGGAAGACGCCACAGACCCCTCCACCTATGTATCCAGCGTGATATTATCCAGCAGAACGACGCCCACAGGTAATTATCACCTCCCGAGCTACACTAACGTACGTCCTCTCGCGCCGCCGTCCGCACACTGACCCTGACCCGCGGAGGAACACACACCTCACTCATCTCACCTCCCCTTATCTCTATCCCTTCCTTATGTGAGGGTTTGTTTATGCATCCAGGTAATTATTAATGGTGTAAGGTATAAATAGATATGATTTGTGTTAAGGATTTATGGTTAAGTTACTGGTTTTTATGTCGTAGTAATCAATCCGGCGGTGCTGCGTCCAAGATGGCCGCCATAGTGAGTTTGGTAACCATGACAACGGTAGTTTTCAGATACTTCTAGATTTTTTGTATTATTGTTTGCGGTAAGTATTTGTTATGGTTGTGCTTTTTCAAAATAGTTTAACTTATAATATACTACACAATGCGTAATAATAGTATAAATAGATAACTTGCATTCACTATTCGTAATTCATTAATATCACTTGTTGTTATGATTCCTGTTTAATAATTCATCGACAATACTTATAATAACTAATAGCAAACACTTATTCTTCATTATGGCATTATATATGATAAATAAAGCTTTAATAATAGCCATAAACTTTCCTTGTTGATGCCTCAGTCACCGAAAGACGCGATGAGAAAGTGTAAGTGAGTCAAAGAAAATGTTTTGAAGGATGACTAAAGAAATCACGAACTTCAGCCTAAAATTAATGTAAACTTTAATATAGAGGAACAGCATTTTTTTTAGAGCTAATTGAACCTACTATATGAGCAGTAATGATGCCAATAATGATGCCTCAGGTGATTAGTATAATAACGACCCAGGATATTAGGAGCAAAACTAATTAATCTTCGGTTGGGTCATAATATAGGTAA
>JAPQNM010000041.1:3110723-3118223 GCA_029783475.1 Metacarcinus magister | reverse complement strand
TAAATATTAAGTTTCATTTTACTGCGTAATTATTAGTCATAGAAAAAATATTCATAATATCAGTTGTACAGTTTAATTAGGTGTATCAGATGCTGCAATGATATTTCCAATATCTCTAATAGCTTTCGAGAAAATGAGGAGGAAAGTCATGTTTTTAAATAAATATTAAGTTTCATTTTACTGCGTAATTATTAGTCATAGAACAAATATTCATAATATCAGTTGTACAGTTTAATTAGGTCTATCAGATGCTGCAATTATATTTCCAATATCTCTAATAGCTTTCGAGAAAATGACGAGGAAAATAATTTTTTTATATAAAAATACGGTTTTATTTAACTGCGTAATTATTAGTCATAGAACAAATATTCATAATATCAGTTGTACAGTTGAATTAGGTGTATCAGATGATGCAATGATATTTCCAATATCTCTAATAGCTTTCGAGAAAACGAGGAAGAAAGTAATTTAAAAAAAGTAAAATTCACTATTTATTAGTACTAGTGTAAATATTCATAATGACAGTAGTAGATTTTAATTAGGTCTATCAGATGCTGCAATGATATTTCCAATATCTCTAATAGCTTTCGAGAAAATGAGGAGGAAAGTCATGTTTTTATATAAATATTAAGTTTCATTTTACTGCGTAATATTAGTCATAGAACAAATATTCATAATGAGAGTTGTACAGTTTAATTAGGTCTATCAGATGCTGCAATGATATTTCCAATATCTCTAATAGCTTTCGAGAAAATGAGGAGGAAAAGTCATGTTTTTATATAAATATTAAGTTTCATTTTACTGCGTAATTATTAGTCATAGAACAAATATTCATAATGAGAGTTGTACAGTTTAATTAGGTGTATCAGATGCTGCAATGATATTTCCAATATCTCTAATAGCTTTCGAGAAAATGAGGAGGAAAGTCATGTTTTTATATAAATATTAAGTTTCATTTTACTGCGTAATTATTAGTCATAGAACAAATATTCATAATGACAGTTGTACAGTTTAATTAGGTGTATCAGATGCTGCAATGATATTTCCAATATCTCTAATAGCTTTCGAGAAAATGAGGAGGAAAGTCATGTTTTTATATAAATATTAAGTTTCATTTTACTGCGTAATTATTAGTCATAGAACAAATATTCATAATATCAGTTTGTACAGTTTAATTAGGTGTATCAGATGCTGCAATGATATTTCCAATATCTCTAATAGCTTTCGGGAAAATGAGGAGGAAAGTCATGTTTTTATATAAATATTAAGTTTCATTTTACTGCGTAATTATTAGTCATAGAACAAATATTCATAATATCAGTTGTACAGTTTAATTAGGTGTATCAGATGCTGCAATGATATTTCCAATATCTATAATAGCTTTCGGGAAAATGAGGAGGAAAGTCATGTTTTTATATAAATATAAGTTTCATTTTACTGCGTAATTATTAGTCATAGAACAAATATTCATAATATCAGTTGTACAGTTTAATTAGGTCTATCAGATGCTGCAATGATATTTCCAATATCTCTAATAGCGTTTCGAGAAAATGAGGAGGAAATCATGTTTTTATATAAAATATGAGTTTTCATTTTACTGCGTAATTATTAGTCATAGAACAAATATTCATAATGACAGTTGTACAGTTTGAATTAGGTGTATCAGATGCTGCAGTGATATTTCCAATATCTCTAATAGCTTTCGAGAAAATGAGGAGGAAAGTCATTTTTATATAAATATAAAGTTTCATTTTACTGCGTAATTATTAGTCATAGAACAAATATTCATAATGACAGTTTGTACAGTTTAATTAGGTCTATCAGATGCTGCAATGATATTTCCAATATCTCTAATAGCTTTCGAGAAAATGAGGAGGAAATGTCATGTTTTTATATAAATATTAAGTTTCATTTTACTGCGTAATTATTAGTCATAGAACAAATATTCATAATGTCAGATTTACAGTTTAAATAGGTGTATCAGATGCTGCAATGATATTTCCAATATCTCTAATAGCTTTCGAGAAAATGAGGAGGAAAGTCATGTTTTATATAAATATTAAGTTTCATTTTACTGCGTAATTATTAGTCATAGAACAAATATTCATAATGACAGTTGTACAGTTTAATTAGGTGTATCAGACTGCATGATATTTCCAATATCTCTAATAGCTTTCGAGAAAATTAGGAGGAAAGTCATGTTTTTATATAAATATAAAGTTTAATTTTACTGCGTAATTATTAGTCATAGAACTAATATTAATAATTTCAGTTTTACAGTTTAATTAGGTCTATCAGATGCTGCAGTGATATTTCCAATATCTCTAATAGCTTTCGAGAAAATGAGGAGGAAATTCGTTTTTATATAAATATTAAGTTTCATTTTTCTGCGTAACTATTAGTCATAGAACAAATATTCATAATGACAGTTGTACAGTTTAATTAGGTGTATCAGATGCTGCAATGATATTTCCAATATCTCTAATAGCTTTCGGGAAAATGAGGAGGAAATTCATGTTTTTAATTAAATATTAAGTTTCATTTTACTGCGTAATTATTAGTCATAGAAAAAATATTCATAATATCAGTTGTACAGTTTAATTAGGTGTATCAGCTGTTGTAATGATATTTCCAATATCTCTAATAGCTTTCGAGAAAATGAGGAGGAAAGTCATGTTTTTAAATAAATATTAAGTTTCATTTTACTGCGTAATTATTAGTCATAGAACAAATATTCATAATATCAGTTGTACAGTTTAATTAGGTCTATCAGATGCTGCAATTATATTTCCAATATCTCTAATAGCTTTCGAGAAAATGACGAGGAAAATCATTTTTTTATATAAAAATACGGTTTTATTTAACTGCGTAATTATTAGTCATAGAACAAATATTCATAATATCAGTTGTATAGTTGAATTAGGTGTATCAGATTATGCAATGATATTTCCAATATCTGTAATAGCTTTCGAGAAAACGAGGAAGAAAGTAATTTTTAAAAAAGTAAAATTCACTATTTATTGGTACTAGTGAAAATATTCATAATGACAGTAGTAGATTTTAATCAGGTCTATCAGATGCTGCAATGATATTTCCAATATCTCTAATAGCTTTCGAGAAAATGAGGAGGAATGTCATGTTTTTATATAAATATATAGTTTCATTTTACTGCGTAATTATTAGTTATAGAACAAATATTCATAATGTCAAATTTACAGTTTAATTAGGTCTATCAGATGCTGCAGTGATATTTCCAATATCTCTAATAGCTTTCGAGAAAATGAGGAGGAAAATCATGTTTTTATATAAATATTAAGTTTCATTTTACTGCGTAATTATTAGTCATAGAACAAATATTCATAATGAGAGTTGTACAGTTTAATTAGGTGTATCAGAACCTGCAATGATATTTCCAATATCTCTAATAGCTTTCGAGAAAATGAGGAGGAAAGTCATGTTTTTATATAAATATTAAGTTTCAATTTTACTGCGTAATTATTAGTCATAGAACAAATATTCATAATACAGTTGTACAGTTTAATTAGGTGTATCAGATGCTGCAATGATATTTCCAATATCTCTAATAGCTTTCGAGAAAATGAGGAGGAAAAGTCATGTTTTTTAAATAAATATTAAGTTTATTTTACTGCGTAATTATTAGTCATAGAACAAATATTCATAATATCAGTTGTACAGTTTAATTAGGTGTATCAGATGCTGCAATGATATTTCCAATATCTCTAATAGCTTTCGAGAAAATAGGAGGAAAGTCATGTTTATATATAAATATTAAGTTTCATTTTACTGCGTAATTATTAGTCATAGAACAAATATTCATAATGACAGTTGTACAGTTTAATTAGGTGTATCAGATGCTGCAATGATATTTCCAATATCTCTAATAGCTTTCGAGAAAATGAGGAGGAAAAGTCATGTTTTATATAAATATTAAGTTTCATTTTACTGCGTAATTATTAGTCATAGAACAAATATTCATAATGAGAGTTGTACAGTTTAATTAGGTGTATCAGATGCTGCAATGATATTTCCAATATCTCTAATAGCTTTCGAGAAAATGAGGAGGAAAGTCATGTTTTTATATAAATATAAGTTTAATTTTACTGCGTAATTATTAGTCATAGAACAAATATTCATAATGATCAGTTGTACAGTTTAATTAGGTCTATCAGATGCTGCAATGATATTTCCAATATCTCTAATAGCTTTCGAGAAAATGAGGAGGAAATTCATGTTTTTATATAAATATTAAGTTTCATTTTACTGCGTAATTATTAGTCATAGAACAAATATTCATAATGAGAGTTGTACAGTTTAATTAGGTCTATCAGATGCTGCAATGATATTTCCAATATCTCTAATAGCTTTCGAGGAAAATGAGGAGGAAAGTCATGTTTTTATATAAATATTAAGTTTAATTTTACTGCGTAATTATTAGTCATAGAACAAATATCATAATATCAGTTGTACAGTTTAATTAGGTCTATCAGATGCTGCAATGATATTTCCAATATCTCTAATAGCTTTCGAGAAAATGACGAGGAAAATCATGTTTTTATATAAAAATACGGTTTTATTTACTGCGTAATTATTAGTCATAGAACAAATATTCATAATATCAGTTGTACAGTTAATTAGTGTATCAGATGATGCAATGATATTTCCAATATCTCTAATAGCTTTCGAGAAAACGAGGAAGAAAGTAATTTTAAAAAAAGTAAATTTACTATTTATTAGTACTAGTGAAAATATTCATAATGACGGTAGTAATTTTAATCAGGTCTATCAGATGCTGCAATGATATTTCCAATATCTCTAATAGCTTTCGAGAAAATGAGGAGGAAAGTCATGTTTTATATAAATATAAGTTTCATTTTACTGCGTAATTATTAGTCATAGAACAAATATTCAAAATGTCAGTTGTACAGTTTAATTAGGTCTATCAGATGCTGCAATGATATTTCCAATATCTCTAATAGCTTTCGAGAAAATGAGGAGGAAAGTCATGTTTTTATATAAATATTAAGTTTCATTTTACTGCGTAATTATTAGTCATAGAACAAATATTCATAATGACAGTTGTACAGTTTAATTAGGTGTATCAGATGCTGCAATGATATTTCCAATATCTCTAATAGCTTTCGAGAAAATGAGGAGGAAAGTCATGTTTTTATATAAATATTAAGTTTCATTTTACTGCGTAATTATTAGTCATAGAACAAATATTCATAATATCAGTTGTACAGTTTAATTAGGTGTATCAGATGCTGCAATGATATTTCCAATATTTCTAATAGCTTTCGAGAAAATGAGGAGGAAAGTCATGTTTTTATATAAATATTAAGTTTCATTTTACTGCGTAATTATTAGTCATAGAACAAATATTCATAATATCAGTTTGTACAGTTTAATTAGGTCTATCAGATGCTGCAATGATATTTCCAATATCTCTAATAGCTTTCGAGAAAATAGGAGGAAATTCATGTTTTTATATAAATATTAAGTTTCATTTTACTGCGTAATTATTAGTCATAGAACAAATATTTCATAATGACAGTTGTACAGTTTAATTAGGTGTATCAGATGCTGCAATGATATTTCCAATATCTCTAATAGCTTTCGAGGAAATGAGGAGAAAAGTTATGTTTATATAAAAATATTAAGTTTAATTTTACTGAGTAATTATTAGTCATAGAACAAATATTCATAATGACAGTTGTACAGTTTAATTAGGTGTATCAGATGCTGTAATGTATCTCTAATAGCTTTCGAGAAAATTAGGAGGAAAGTCATGTTTTTATATAAATATAAAGTTTAATTTTACTGCGTAATTATTAGTCATAGAACAAATATTAATAATTTCAGTTTTACAGTTTAATTAGGTCTATCAGATGCTGCAGTGATATTTCCAATATCTCTAATAGCTTTCGAGAAAATGAGGAGGAAATTCGTTTTTATATAAATATTAAGTTTCATTTTTCTGCGTAACTATTAGTCATAGAACAAATATTCATAATGACAGTTGTACAGTTTAATTAGGTGTATCAGATGCTGCAATGATATTTCCAATATCTCTAATAGCTTTCGGGAAAATGAGGAGGAAATTCATGTTTTTAATTAAATATTAAGTTTCATTTTACTGCGTAATTATTAGTCATAGAAAAAATATTCATAATATCAGTTGTACAGTTTAATTAGGTGTATCAGCTGTTGCAATGATATTTCCAATATCTCTAATAGCTTTCGAGAAAATGAGGAGGAAAGTCATGTTTTTAAATAAATATTAAGTTTCATTTTACTGCGTAATTATTAGTCATAGAACAAATATTCATAATATCAGTTGTACAGTTTAATTAGGTCTATCAGATGCTGCAATTATATTTCCAATATCTCTAATAGCTTTCGAGAAAATGACGAGGAAAATCATTTTTTTATATAAAAATATGGTTTTATTTAACTGCGTAATTATTAGTCATAGAACAAATATTCATAATATCAGTTGTATAGTTGAATTAGGTGTATCAGATTATGCAATGATATTTCCAATATCTGTAATAGCTTTCGAGAAAACGAGGAAGAAAGTAATTTTTAAAAAAGTAAAATTCACTATTTATTGGTACTAGTGAAAATATTCATAATGACAGTAGTAGATTTTAATCAGGTCTATCAGATGCTGCAATGATATTTCCAATATCTCTAATAGCTTTCGAGAAAATGAGGAGGAATGTCATGTTTTTATATAAATATATAGTTTCATTTTACTGCGTAATTATTAGTTATAGAACAAATATTCATAATGTCAAATTTACAGTTTAATTAGGTCTATCAGATGCTGCAGTGATATTTCCAATATCTCTAATAGCTTTCGAGAAAATGAGGAGGAAAATCATGTTTTTATATAAATATTAAGTTTCATTTTACTGCGTAATTATTAGTCATAGAACAAATATTCATAATGAGAGTTGTACAGTTTAATTAGGTGTATCAGAACCTGCAATGATATTTCCAATATCTCTAATAGCTTTCGAGAAAATGAGGAGGAAAGTCATGTTTTTATATAAATATTAAGTTTCATTTTACTGCGTAATTATTAGCCATAGAACAAATATTCATAATATCAGTTGTACAGTTTAATTAGGTGTATCAGATGCTGCAATGATATTTCCAATATTCCTAATAGCTTTCCAGAAAATGAGGAGGAAAGTCATGTTTTTAAATAAATATTAAGTTTAATTTTACTGCGTAATTATTAGTCATAGAACAAATATTAATAATATCAGTTGTACAGTTTAATTAGGTGTATCAGATGCTGCAATGATATTTCCAATATCTCTAATAGCTTTCGGGAAAATGAGGAGGAATGTCATGTTTATATATAAATATTAAGTTTCATTTTACTGCGTAATTATTAGTCATAGAACAAATTTTCATAATGACAGTTGTACAGTTTAAATAGGTGTATCAGATGCTGCAATGATATTT
>JAPQNM010000041.1:3103223-3105723 GCA_029783475.1 Metacarcinus magister | reverse complement strand
TTGTGTATCAACAGCCAGCCGTCTTGCCTTCCCTCTACAATGGCTGCCGGGGTAGGAGACCGGGAGGAAGATGGAGGGAAGGGAAGGGAAGGGAAGAGAAGGTAAGAGCAGAGTTGTACACGTGCCTCTGTGGATTCTAGGAAGACAAGGGTTGATGTCTTCCACCCAAGTGAGGAAATAATAATAATAATAATATAATTGAAGAAGATTTGTAGCTGTGGAAAAATAAAAGTTGACAAGGTAAAGAAGAAATGTCGGAAACTTTCATTCGATCTTTTTAACTCGAGTGTCAAATATAAACAACAAACAGACTTAGGAAGAAGAAGAAAAAGAAGAGAATGAAGAAGAAAAAGAAGAGAATGAAGAAGATAAAGAAGAGGAAGAAAAAGAAGAAGAACAACAACAACAACAACAACAACCAGCTTCAGCGAGACAAAAGCAGCATCAGTTTACTCTTCCTAACATCAGATGACCAACGAGGAAGAGGAAGAAAAAAAAGAAGAAGAAGAAGAAGAAGAGGAAGAAGAGGAGGAGGAGGAGAAAGAAGAGGATGATTACAACTCCATAATTACCCCGCCACGCATCCTACACATCCTTACTGGAAATCCTACCATCCTACATCCATCCCCGTTTTCTTTCCAGTAATATATTTAGGATATTTCAAGGTTATACTATCCTAAGCATCCTACAGCTACTCCTTCGGCCCCTTTACGCCCTTGGAGATGCAGAGGAGGAGGAGGAGGAGGAGGAGGAGGAGGAGGAGGAGGAGGAGGAGGAGGAGGAGGAGGACGACACATAGGAATAAGACTAAAAACAACCATAACAATGTAAAGAAGAAAAGAAAAACAAGCAAAAGGAAAGAAGGAAGGAAGGAAGGAAGGAAAGAAGGAAGGAAGGAAGGAAGGAAAGAAACACAAGAAAATAATAAGAAAAACACCTCCAATAAGCAATAAGCGTAACACTATAAATCTTCCCACAAAACAGAACTTAGCGTCACAAAACACAGGCGCGTCACACTACACACTCCTTCACCCCGTCACACTTCCCTTCCTTTTCCCTTCACCCCATCACATTTCCCTTCAGTTTCCCCTCACCCCATCACATTTCCCCTCAATTTCCCCTCACCCCATGACACTTCCCCTCAATTTCCCTTCACCCCATCACATTTCCCCTCAATTTCCCTTCACCCCATCACACTTCCCCTCACTTTCCTCTCACCCCATCACACTTCCCCTTCTTTCCCCTCACATGTTACACTCCCCTATTTCCCCTCATCCAGGGGCGGTTGAGGGGAAGCTAACGAAGGGGAGGATAAGGGCGTAAGGGAAGAAAGATGAGAGAGGGGAAAGAAAGGAGAGAGAAGTGAGAGAATAAGAGGAGATAAGAAAGATAGAGATAGATAGAGAGACGTAAGGCGATTAGAAAGAGGAATGGAAGGAAGGAGATGAGGAGGAGGGCGTGGAGATGACTGAGGGAGGAAAGGAGATGAGTGGAGGAGGAAAGGAAGTAAGGGAGGGAGACAGCTAGGTAAAGGAAGGGGAGTAGACAATGGAAAGATAAAAAAAAAGGGAGGGAGGGAGGGAGGGAGGGAGGGAGGGAGGGAGGGAGGGAGGGAGGGAGGGAGGGAGGGAATTCTATGGAAAAATGAGATGCAGATGAGAGAGAGAGAGAGAGAGAGAGAGAGAGAGAGAGAGAGAGAGAGAGAGAGAGAGAGAGAGAGAGAGAGAGAGAATGACTTCCCTCACTTGCAAATTGATTCCTCGTGCCTCCTCCTCCTCCTCCTCCTCCTCCTCCTCCTCCTCCACCTCCTCCACCTCCTCCTCCTCCTCCTCCTCCTCCTCCTCTTCCTTCCTCCTTTACCTTCTCCCACTAGATTTTTTTCCCCTTCTTTCCCCTCTTTTTCCTTTTACATTTATCCTCGACCTCATCTCTTGTTAGTAAATTAGGTTACTCTCTCTCTCTCTCTCTCTCTCTCTCTCTCTCTCTCTCTCTCTCTCTCTCTCTCTCTCTCTCTCTCTCTCTCTCTCTCTCTCTCTCCTCTCAGTGTTAAGCCTCTTTTCTCTTTTATTTTCCTTCTTCTTTTTCTTTCTTTCTTTCTTTCTTTTAACTCTTCCTTCGCTTTGTTCTTCACTCTTATCTCTCTTCCTCTTTTTATTTAACTTTTTCTTTGTCTCTTTACACTTTATTATTATTTTCTTTACATTTCTTTATTTCGTCTTTTTTGTTTTCACTTTCTCTCTATTTTCTGATTTGTTTATTTTTCTCTCTTCTTCTTCTTCTTCTCTCTCTCTCTTTTTCTTTCTTTTCTGTGCCACTCAAACAGTCTATTAATATGTTACAAAGCGTTCAAGGAGAAAATTCCATGTCACACACAATCTCTCTCTCTCTCTCTCTCTCTCTCTCTCTCTCTCTCTCTCTCTCTCTCTCTCTCTCTCTCTCTCTCTCTCTCTCTCTCTCTCTCTCTCTCTCCAAAAATCAATAAATCACGTGACGTCAACAA
>JAPQNM010000041.1:3090723-3098223 GCA_029783475.1 Metacarcinus magister | reverse complement strand
TTATGAAATCTATTTTTTTTAACTAAGTTTTTAAGGTAAATACGACCTTATGACACACACACACACACACACACACACACACACACACACACACACACACACACACACACACACACACACACACACAGAGGTACTGGTAAAGGAGACATATCACTTGATAGGCCTATGCTATGAGAGAGAGAGAGAGAGAGAGAGAGAGAGAGAGAGAGAGAGAGAGAGAGAGAGAGAGAGAGAGAGAGAGAGAGAGAGAGAGAGAGAGAGAGAATGTATATTAATATGAAAGAAAAACTCGCGTGGTATGAAGTAAAGAGAAAAAAAATACACTGCGCAGAAAACAAAAACGAAACGAAAGCGTAACAGTGAAACGGAAACAAGACCAGAAGAGAGAGAGAGAGAGAGAGAGAGAGAGAGAGAGAGAGAGAGAGAGAGAGAGAGAGAGAGAGAGAGAGAGAGAGAGAGAGACAGAGAGAGAAGTGAGAGAGAATAAAAAACAAAAGAGAAAGAGAGAAAGACAAAAAAAAACAATAAACAATAAAAAAACCTTACTTCACAGACCTTATCTTTACCAAACTGAGGAGGAAAAGGAAAGACAGGAATACAGACAGATACAGACAGACACAGACAGCTAATGGATGAAAAAAAAGGCTAATGCATAGAATGAAAAGGAATAATAAGGAATAATAATAATAATAATAATGAGAATAGAAGTAAGTTCTCAGGTTATGGCGTAGTGCAAGGGTGCAAGGCGAGCATCCACTTGTGTTTGAAGAGGAGAGGCGCCCGTGACCTTGCAAAACAGGCCATCTTCGTTAGCTAAGAGGAGGAGGAGGAGGAGGAGGAGGAGGAGGAGGAGGAGGAGGAGGAGGAGGAGGAGGAGGAGGAGGAGGAGGAGGAGGAGGAGGAAGAGGACATGGAGGACGAGAAGATATTATGTCATTCAACGTCTCACTTTTTTTCTTTTTTTGCACTTCCTTGAAATTATTGTCTATTTTTCCTTATTTTTTGTATTATAATAAAAAAATAAATAAACTAAGAAAATAAAAAAAAAGAATTCAAGTAAGGAAATAAAACTATGAAAAAAAATATATATAAAAAAAACCACCACAAATAAATTAACTTTTACGAACATAAAGATATTTTCTCAATGACCAAAGTTTGTATCACACTAACGATGCTACACAGATATAAAAAGAGAGGATGTGAGGATACAATTTGAACTCTCTCTCTCTCTCTCTCTCTCTCTCTCTCTCTCTCTCTCTCTCTCTCTCTCTCTCTCTCTCTCTCTCTCTCTCTCTCTCTCTCTCTCCATTATACTTTACCTGTCTAGTTAAGGTATTATTTATATCATTTTTATCTCCCGACACTCAATTGACGTTTTTATCTTCTTCCTTGCTAGTTATTTTCTTCACTTTATTTACTTTTTTTTTTTTTTTATACACTAAGAAGAAAATGTGTTGAAAATATTTAACGGTTGACTTAAGTATAAAAAAAAATAAATAAATAAATAAATAAAATAAAAAAAATAAAAAAAGTGGTGATATGAAAATTGTTGTATATGAAAAAAATATATATACTTGGGTCTTGATATTCACACACACACACACACACACACCACACACACACACACACACACACACACACACACACACACACCTGTCCCTTCGTCTCCCCTTTAAAATCTCGTCAGGTCTTCCCCTCAACCTCATCATGGAAAATTAATAACCAACTCGAGAAGCCAGGAAGGGGAAAGGAGGGGAAAGGAGGAGGAAAGGAGGGGAAGGAGGAGGAGGGGAAATAAGGAGGGGAAAGGAGGGGAAAGGAGGGGAAAGGAGGGGAAAAGGGGAGGGCTAGCTAATATCCTGTTACGTAGTGGGCTGGGATGGGCGTTTTCAAGGGAACTATCATTTGCATCTAAGGGGAAGCGAGGATCAAATTGGAAAACGGAATCAAGGCGATGGGAAACTTTTTATAGAAATACTTAAACCTCTCATTTAAGTTTCCCTCTATTTATATGACTCCAACCTCTGACTCTTTCCTCTCTCTCTCTCTCTCTCTCTCCTTGACCTTCCTCCTTCATTTATTACTCATTTTTATCTTTATCTCCCTTTTACATGAGAGAAAGAGAGAGGAAGGAGATGAGGAGATAGAAGGAGATGACGTGTGGCTTATAAGGAAAGGAGATAGTAAAGGGAGATGACATTAGGAGGTGACATGAGACTATAGAAGATGATAACACGTTGGGATGACATGTTACTTATAAGGAATAGAAGATAACACGAGTTGACATGACATGAAGATGACATGTTTAGTATACATAAAAAGATAGAAGGTAACATAAAAAAAAGATGACTTATGGAGAGAAGATAACAAAGGAAGGAGTAGAATAATAGATAACACAAATTAACACAAAACGAATATAGGAATAAGATAAAATATAGATAACATGAGACGAATAAGAGAATAAAAACACAAGAAAAACAAAATATAGATGACATGATGACATTTAGTGAAAGAATGATGACAGAAGGAGATGAAATTAGGTAAGTATATGGGGAGGAGGTAAGGGGAGGAGGTAACATGTAGGGGAGTCTATGGGAGGGGAGGAAATAGCTCCCCTCGAACACATCCTGATGACCAAGGGAGGAGGAGGAGGAGGAGGAGGAGGAGGAGGAGGAGGAGGAGGAGGAGGAGGAGGAGGAGGAGGAGGAGGAGTAGGTATAGATGAGTCTACGGCGGAGGTAACAAGATCTAGTGGAATGAGAAGAAGAGGAGAAGGAGGAGGAAGAAAAAGAGGAGGAGGAGGAAGAGGAGGAGGAGGAGGAGGGAGGGGAAAGGAATCAACGCTCCCCCCTTTTCCCCTTCCGTAAACCATCGATTCTCAGTCTAGATGCTCCCCCCCCAAGCCTCCCCTCTTTAAACACACACCTGTCCTCATACCTGTCTATTCCTACACCTGTAATTAAGGAAACGGCAAATTAATCCTCGGGTCAATGGTTCCCAAATTTCCGCCTCATCAAGGAAAGAGGAAACAAGCAGATCGATGGGAAACTAATGATCATTCTCCACCTCAACGTCCTGTAAATTGAACCTTATTGACTTACCTGTCTATCTATCTACCTGTCTGTCTGTCTGTCTGTCTCTGTCTATTACTAGTGGCTATTAAGGTTATGTTTCCCTAAAGCTTATGCCATCAAGACTAGCTTCCCTATGGATGTTTTGATAATATAATTTACATAGGATTTGCCAGCTCATTGACTTGCTCTACCGCCCTGCCCCACCCCGCCCACTCCCGCCCATCTTATCCCTGCTCTGGTCTGGTCTGGTCTGGTCTGGTCTGGTCTGGTCTGGTCTGGTCTGGTCTAGTCTAATCCGCTGGCTAGGTTGGATTTCAGAGACAAACTTTTAATCTTTCTTTTTTTTTCTTTTTTCTCTCTCTCTCTTCAGTTTATGGAGCCATCATGCATGTATTCTGTTTGTTCAGGAGAAACTTTACTGCCAAACACACACAGATACACACACAGATATACACACACACACACACACACACACACACACACACACACACACAGAGGAGGGGGACGAAAGAAAGAAAGAAAGAAAAAAAGAGAGAAAAAGGAAAAAAGGAAAGAGAGAACACACTTTCAACAAACTCACCTTCCTCTATATATTCACTTTCGTATCCCACAAAATTTTTCCCAATGCTACACAGGTTAATATATTCATACCTTACCTAGCTTACACGTCACTATTTGTATGCATCGGGAATTGGGAGAGTGAGGTCTTATATCGGGAGAGAGTGTGATCGGATAACGAGACTAGGAAGAGAAAGAGACAGATGCGTTGATAAATAAGGAATAGAAAGGAAGGGAAGGGAAGGAGTTCATCTAAGGTATAACAATAGGATTTTAAATTGTAGTGTTTTAGAATTTGTGGCAAGATGATATGAAGGAGAGTTACGTGATATCACAGCCACGTTGAGTCAATCTTGTAGTTAATTATCGGATTAGCTTTTGTTTCTCCGTCGCATTCTTAGTAATTTAATCTCCATTTCTTCCACCTTCTCTTTTTATCAACTGTTTTCATCACATTCAGTCAATTATTAGTATTTCATCACTTTTTTGTATCACATCTATTTATATATATTTTTTTCACATTTATTCGTATTTCATCATTTCTTTCTACGTAACTTAATCTCCATTCGTCACACCTTCTCTTCTATCCATCATTTTCATCACTCTTAAAACACCTCACTCATTAAGAACATTCATCACTAGTCCTTTACCAACCTTCTACATCACCTTTACCTGCATCTTTAACTAACGATTAATCACATTCACCTGTACACCTTTATCAGTTCATCATACCAAAGGCTTTCACTACGGGGTATGTGCTGTTATCTTTGCCTTGGTCACCACAGGAGTAAGGAGTGGTGGTGGGCGGGAGACAGCGGGTTGATGGTAGGTGGGAGGTGGTGGGTGTAGATGCTGGTGAGGAGATAGCCTTAAATTCTTCTAAGGGGAGAGAGTGAGGCTGGAGGATAGACTCGCTTTGCTTGATATCTATACATCATTTATTGTCCTGGCTGCCTCGCCTTCTCTTCCCCTCTGGCACTCTCCTGGGCTTTGTGTATGCTTTTGGGTGTACGGAGATGTGTGATTCTCTTTCTCTCTCTCTCTCTATTCTCTCTCTACTGGCGTCTCACTTCTTCGATAAGTTACAACACAAAATGGATTCCTGATGCAAACGAAGTCCTCAGACACAAAGGGAAGTAACACCACGATGGAGAAAGAGGATCAGATTAACTTAAAGCAGGAGAGACTAGCGGGCGTCTTGAGCTTCAGAGGAGGAGATTCGGAACCCTTTCACAATCCTAAGCACTCAAGGATGTATAAGTAACTTGACACGATGCATTGCCGGGAGAAATAAACCTTGAAACTTATCTCCCTGTAATTTTCACAGACGCGTCTAGCTTCACTACAAACTGTATCCGAATTGGTGATAACACGCACGAATACGATTTTGTGGCCGTTTCGTGAAGTCTCCCCTGGAACGAGGACCATCACAGCGAAGTGGAAACCAGATATTTTCTTCTCACAGTGTATAATGTAAAAGATTTTGTATTGTATTGCACATGTATACCTAAGCGAAGCCACTCTCTGTTATCACACACACACAGACACTCACACTCACACACACACTGACCAAAAAATTATCAGTGTAAAAATTCTTTGCCAAATGCACGTAGAAAACACTGGATGTGATGACAGTATCAGCTTCCCGTTAATAGAGCCGTGGCGTGTGGCGGAGTGGCTAGAAGCGTCCCTGATTCTCACTGCAGATAAGAGTAAGTGAGGGTTCGATCCTAACCTTACTCCCTCTTTTTATAGACGTCGTGCAGTGGTTTACGATTTCCAACACGCTGTCCATTAGGTTCCAATACTATATGCGAGTGTCTAGCGGTGTACTGAATGCAATTGACTGGAGATGATGACACACATACACACACAGCATGCCACAGTAATGCATCCACAGCAACACCTAACACCACACTCACCACCACGCCACAGACACACCACAGCGTCTCATAACACAACACAACTGACTAAATGAGAAACACAAGCTCCATTATTTTGCTTCTCGACAGGTGAAGAAAGAATATTATATCACATATTTTTCACTCCCTTGATAAGAAAACAACTATTTCTAAAAAGTACCTTCACAACTGTCATTCCCAGATATTCTTTTTATATAACATACTTTTATACTTCAAAACTAAACCCTAAAATAGAAACCAAATCGTCTTAGTACATTCATTTCTCCTAAAACAAAAGAATAACGTCGCTTACTCTGCGCTTCACGACTGTCATCTCCTCACTAAAGACACAAAACACATCAAGGGGAAACAATTATACTCGCACAGTCTATTATGAGACCAAAAGGTTCTAACGAGGAGGAGAAAGAAAAGGAGGAGAAGGAAAAGAAAGAGGAAAAGGAGAAGAGAGAGAGGGAGAGAGAGAGGAACGTGTCCACACATTGAAGATAATTCTCCACCTTGGACACAACCTTCGCTCTGCCTTCCCATCCTTCATACTAAACGACTCACCCACTTTGCATTTCCACTCCACACCCAATTTTCCACTCCACTCCACACTCTTCCTTTGCAGCCTCGCCACGATCTCTCACTCTCGTCCCACCCAAAGCAAGCAGTGCCATTCCTTATTCATCTCCTTCCTCTCTTCCTCCTCCTCCTGACACAGCAAGGCAATTGAATGATCAAAAGTCATAGTTCTCATACCTTTCTGAGGACGGTGTGAGGGAGAGGGAGGGTGAGGGAAGGAGAGAGATAGTAAATGGTGGAGACAGGAAAGGTTTGGAAAAAGAGAAAATGGTGTAGGAAGAATAATAATCAGGGAGAAATTAATAACTGAAGACAAAGAGAAATGAAAGGATAATAAAGAGGAGGAGGAGGAGGAGGAGGAGGAGGAGGAGGAGGAGGAGGAGGAGATAAAATATAGCATCACTAAAGAACACACATTATGCATTCCATTCATACATTCTAATTGGCGATGCTGAACACACAACACAAAAACAAAACACGACTACAATGCGCATGTCAAACACACACACACACACACACACACACACACACACACACACACACACACACATTCACCTTCTAGCTTTACCTTATTTGTGGTAACGAGAGGAATTGGACAAGAAACACAAATACCAACTTTCACATCAGTAAAACCACATCCAACACCCACACCAAGACTACATACAACCATCAACTCCATTACCTAACATACATTTACCCTTTTAACTCATTTACATCCTTCACACATGACTGGAGGGAGGAATAAAAGCCTAGAAGAGAAAATAATATAAATAGTTAAGTCCCCGCTATTTATAAACAATTCTCGTTTTCTCTAATTCCCGCCAAAAAGAAAATGATGAACGTAATATCTGCATGGACGCTTTGTATACCTCGTTTTCTGTTTCTATTTAGCATGGATTGAAAAGGGAAAGATTATTACAGTCTGACACCTTGTTTTTGTATATTAATCTTGTTCTTGTTCTTTTAGTATGTTTAGAAGTGATAAGGTTAGGTTAGGTTAGGCTCCTGGTGGTGGGAATGTGAACTACGCTACCTTGATCTTGTCTACTAGGTGTCCCTTTCTATAATGCAAGTAATGGTGAGTCTAAATGGATTTATATTACGTGCATATCATTCTTCTCTTCTTTTCCTTCCATCTTTTATGTTTGTATAACTATTTTTGCTTTATTTTTATTATTCTATTCGTTTTCTATAAGTTTGTTTATTCGTTAGGAATCCAAATTTTCAAAAGTGAACTGAAAGGAGAGAAAGATATAAGGAATGGAGAGAAAGAGCGGAGAAAGGAGAGAAAAAGGAAGAATAAGAAGGGAGAGATAGAGGAATAGAGAAGAGAAAGAAAGTAGAAAAAAGGACGAGTAAGAAAGGAAAGAAAAAGGTTGAGA
>JAPQNM010000041.1:3080723-3085723 GCA_029783475.1 Metacarcinus magister | reverse complement strand
GACGTACCATAAACCTTAATCAATGTTCCGAAAAAAGACTTCAGCTACGTGTTCCAAGGGCCACACATCCACACAGGGTATACCAAGGGGTGAAGGGCTGTTTAAGGGTAAGGAAAAGTCTCCCGCATGTAGCTGTGGGAAGGACTTTGGAGATGGTTGCAAGAGAGGTAGAACACGCCGTTGAAGAAGTAATATCTATGTAAATAAGGTGCAGCATCTCGCCTCACCCTACACAGTCTTAGAAAACTTTTTGAAACTAACTGGAAGGAACAGGGAACGCACGGTGTGAAAAATGTATGTTGGTATGATATAAAAAAGAACTGTGTGCTTTATCTTATCTTATCAACCTTTTTGGGGACAGGAAGACACGATAAGATAAAAAAAGTAGGTGTCAAAATGAAGAAAATAACAAGATACAATTACCTAATGAAGATAAATTATGTCCGCTTATCGGGGGGAGGAATGGAAGAAAAAAAAAGAATAGAAAATGGAAAAAATAAAAGATTCGGTTGCTTCTTTTTTTAACGGGGTGACTTATCTAATTAGTAAAGGATGCACTGACAGTTACAAGGACGGTGGGGCTGCAGGCAAGGGACGACCCACACACAGCTTGACTTTCCAGCACAAACCACGACGAAACAGGTAGAGAAAGAGACAGACAGTGAGAGAGAGATAAAAAAAAAAAGAGAGGAAGAGTGAGAGAAAAAAAACTTACCTCGCACCTTCTGAATATAAAGTACCTCCACCTCCCCCCCCCCTCCTTTCCTCCTTCTTCATTTTCTCTGTCTAGTGTCTCATCTTTTTCCTCCTCCTTTTCATCCTAACGCTTTTGTCTCTTACGTCTTCTCTTCCTCCTCCTCCTCCTCCTCCTTGTCTGAATATTTCTCCTTCACCCTCTTACTTCCCTTCTTCCTCCTCTCTTCTTCTCTATCCCTCTTATTCCCTTCATCTCCACTCCTCTTTCTCCTTTTCGTGTACTTTTTATCTTCCTTCCCTTTACCTTTCCATTTTCCAGACTTCTGTTTTTCTATCCACGTTTCCATTTCCAGCGCCTGCACCCCCACCTCCCCCCCCTTCCGGTCCCTCGGTGCATCAAGTAACGTGAACAAATAGTCTGGAAGATCAATGGTTCCAGGGAAATACAAGATGAAGGAAAGACTAATGGAGTGAAGGAGGTGGAGTGAGGCAATACTAGCGGCTGCACATCTTTGGATTCCCTTAAGGTAGATGCTTGACGGGAACAGCGAAGGAGGAAAGACATATTGAGAGTCGCCTTACGCTACCAAAGACTGTCACTACAACACCCACACACACACCCACACACACACACACACACACACACACACACACACACACACACACATATAAAGTCTCAACATGTATTACGTTAATTTAGGTCCACGCCAACGACAAGAAGAAATTATCTAAACATCAAATGCAACAGAGACAATAGGCGAGGAGGAGGAGGAGGAGGAGGAGGAGGCAGCGGGTGGTTGGTTGGGGGAGTTTGTAAGCACAGAGGAAGGCAAGGCAGTCCAAAACAACAGCCTAACATGAAGCGACTCATTTATACAAGTCAAAACAAAGTGCAGAGCTAATCAAGAAGACAGAACAGAAGTTGACACTGAAGTAATCCTGCACAAGGGAACTTCACACGTCCTTGGGAATGTTAAAAAAGACACCATGTTTATGTCACTCCCAGACCCTTGAAGGAGGAGGAGGAGGAGGAGGAGGGAGGAGGAGGAGGAGGAGGAGGAGGAGGAGGAGGAGGAGGAGGAGGAAAAGGAGGTGGTGATGAAAGAGGATGGGGTAGGACATGAAAGAGAGAGACAATGAAAGGAAAGGAAAATCAATTATAATAATAATAAATAATGATAATAATAATAATAATGATAATAATGATTTGATTTTAAGCTTGTTTTGCTTAGGTAACAAAAGAAGGATGGTATGCGTGTGTGTTTTTGAGAGAGAGAGAGAGAGAGAGAGAGAGAGAGAGAGAGAGAGAGAGAGAGAGAGAGAGAGAGAGAGAGAGAGAGAGAGAGAGAGAGAGAGAGAGAGAGAGAGAGAGAGAGCAAGACTAAACAAAGTACACGATATATGAACGCCAACTAACGCTAAGTAAACAAGTGTTAGATTTGTAATTATGATCAAATATACAAATGAATGAATTAACTCCATATTAAGTCATATAAACATTCGAGTCAATATTATTCCACGAAATTAATAGTTACTAATCACTGTGTAATAATCGTATGAATGGAAATAGTGTTCTCTCTCTCTCTCTCTCTCTCTCTCTCTCTCTCTCTCTCTCTCTCTCTCTCTCTCTCTCTCTCTCTCTCTCTCTCTCTCTCTCTCCCAAGCACACTTACACACGCTAATCCAAACTTACACGACCAGCGCCACTCCTTCGCATATTAAGTAAGCACTGAGCTACCGATCACTATGCCAGACCACCACTCCACTTGTTATAGTATCTATTCTCTTCTCTCCTCTCTTATCTATTATTATTCTCTTCTCTATTGTTTTCTCTTCTATTTTTTTTTCTCTTCTTTTTCTCTCTCCTCTTTTTTCTTCTATTTCTTCTTTTTTTTCCTCTCCTATCTCCTCTTTTTTGTCTCTTCTCTTTTCTTCACTCCTCTTCTCTTCTCTTCTCCTCTCTTATCTACTATTCTCTCTTCTCTTTTTATTACTTTACTCCTTTTCCCTTCCCTTCTCTTCTCTTCTCTTTTCTTCTTTTCTTACGAGACAAAAATAAAATAAAATAAAATAAATAAATAAATAAATAAATAATAATAAAAAATAAATAAATCCCCTGCTGTCCCATTTACCGCCAACACATAATGAACAAGCAAGGGACTGCAGGCGGATTAATGAGGTAATTAGGGCTAAGAACCTTGATAACACTTTATTGGACAGCACTTAATTGTTAGGAGCGCTTACGACCTTCTTACCCGTGAGTGAGTGATAGATAGGGATAGATAGATAGAGAGAGTTAGAGTTAGAGAGAGAGAGTGTGTGTGTGTGTGTGAGTGTGAAAGAAAACATTACTACTACTACTATTACTACTACTACTACTAAAAAAAATAAAAGTAGGGACTGCAGAGTAATTATAATCTAAGGTAATCTAAGGTAATCTAAGGTAAAGCTAAGGTAATTCAAGGTAATCTAGGGTAAGGCGTTATTATCCTTACATCATAATCTTACCCTCCCTGCATACATTAAAGGCTTCACTTCATGGTAATTTCAACCTTTTTAATAAGAACACAAAAGGCCTTTTCTGCTTATCTCTTTGGGTGATAAACATTTTTTTTTATGTGTTTTTAAGTATGTGTGTGTGGGTGTGGAAGCAAGAGGAGGAGGAGGAGGAGGAGGAGAGGAGGAGGAGGAGGAGGAGGAGGAGGAGGAGGAGGAGGAGGAGGAGGAGGAGGAGGAGGAGGAGGAGGAGGAAGTAGGTTTCTCTATGTATGGTTCTCTCTCTCTTGAACATTATCTTCTAAAGAAAATAAAGAGAGAGAGAGAGAGAGAGAGAGAGAGAGAGAGAGAGAGAGAGAGAGAGAGAGAGAGAGAGAGAGAGAGAGAGAGAGAGAGAGAGAGAGAGTGAGAGTTAATACACCAAAAAGCATTAAAGTTAAAAGATCAAAGCTGTTTCCTTTCACATCCTTTCACAATTGGTCTCTCTCTCTCTCTCTCTCTCTCTCTCTCTCTCTCTCTCTCTCTCTCTCTCTCTCTCTCTCTCTCTCTCTCTCTCTCTCTTTTCCTCCTACTCCTTTTTCCTCCCACGCCTTCTCCTCCCACTTACTTCCTCCCTCACTCTCTCATTTTCTCTCATATACATAGATAAAAATACGAAAATCTCATGAACACATCTTTTTACTTTTTTTTTCTCTCTCATTCTTCCATTGTTTTCCCCTTTTTCTCTTTTCTTCATTTATGTAATTTCCTTTTTTCCTTCCTTCTACCTTATGATTCGTATTTATCTTTCCCCTCTTCTTTCCTTCCCTTCTTTTTACTGCACACTTATATCTCTCTCTATCTCTCTTTCTCTCTCTCTCTCACAACCTCACAACCTTACTCCTTGAAGTATGGCCACACCTTCCCCTCGCTCAGGTGAAATCACTACACCTTTCCAATCAGGTAAAGGTGTGTTGGGACTCTCCTCGGCTCTCCACGTACCTGAGAAAGAGAAATAATATATGTAGTGAAAAATATATGACTATGTTTCCAGTGTCATTATTTTTTAAAGAGTTAAATTATGGAATGGTATGATATTTTTTGTGTTTGTTTTTTGGTGGGGTCTTGGGTGTCTGTGTGTGTGTGTGTGTGTGTGTGTGGGTGTGTGTGTGTGTGTGTGGGTGTGTGTGTGTTTGTAAGCAATTAGTCACACCTACCACACACACACACACACACACACACACACCTTTTAAGCGGCTGTTGGGTCTGTTGGGTTGACTCGTTATAAACTTTTTGCGTGGTAGAAATAAAATAGAAACATTAAATCTATGTAACTTTATATTTACAACTCTGGATTAACATAAAACAAATATTTAACTTTCCATAAAGCAAAACACTGTCCTTTCTCTCTTTCTCTCTTTCTCTCTCTCTCTCTCTCTCTCTCTCTCTCTCTCTCTCTCTCTCTCTCTCTCTCTCTCTCTCTCGTGGTTTTCATTATAGAACAGGGGACAGGTAGAGGGAAGAGGAGGGGGAAAAAGGGGAAGGAGAGAAAATATAAATAAAAAAACATCAAATAAAAAAAAAAAAGGACAAAACTCTAAATTGGAAAGCAAAATGAAGACAGAAAAATAAAAAACAAAACAAAACAATAAAATAAAATCAAATAAAAATAAAAAATCACAGAAAAAAAGAAGAAAAAACGAAAAAAAAACGCAAGAAAAAAAAGAAAAAATAAAAGAAAGAAAAACTCCCTACAGGTGAAAAACAGGTAACATTCCACAGGTTGCACAGGTAACGTCTACAGGTAATCTCGTTATCGACAGCCCACC
>JAPQNM010000041.1:3053223-3068223 GCA_029783475.1 Metacarcinus magister | reverse complement strand
ATGATAATAATAATGATAAATAAGTAATAAGTATAAGCTTAGTGAGGGGAAGTGAGGGGAAAAATTAATAGGATAAAGAGGGAAGGGGGAAGGGGTAAGGGGAGGAAAACCAGCTTACCCCCCTTTTGCCGATGGCTTTTTAGGGAGTGTCTGAAGGAGGAGGAGGAGGAGGAGGAGGAGGAGGAGGAGGAGGAGGAGGAGGAGGAGGGAGGAGGAGGAGGAGTACCTGTGAAAGGAAGAGAAGGACAAGGAACAAGTTAGCTTTAAATGGTGTGTCTGTGTGTGTGTGTGTGTGTGTGTGTGTGTGTGTGTGTGTGTGTGTGTGTGTGTGTGTGTGTGTGTGTGTGTGTGTGTTAGGCTGGACAGAGGAGTCGAATCGTGTGCGTGTTGTAGGAAATTAAACGAACATGTGTGTGTATGTTTTGTGTGTGTGTGTGTCCTTGTTTGTGTGTGTACGTGTGTATCTGTATGTAGACTGTGAGGAATGGTGATTAAGAGAAAGAGAAAGAGAGAGAGAGAGAGAGAGAGAGAGAGAGAGAGAGAGAGAGAGAGAGAGAGAGAGAGAGAGAGAGAGAGAGGAGAGAGAGAGAGAGAGAGAGAGAGAGAGAGAGAGAGAGAGAGAGATGAATAGATAGATAGATAGAGAGAGAAAAAAAAGGAAAAAGGAAAAAAAAGGAAAAAAGGCAAGGTTTAGGTAAGCTCTTCGATAATCAATGGACGCCCCCCCTTCCCCCTACACCCATTACCCCCTACCACCCTACACTCCCCTCTTCCACCCCATACAATCTCCCTTTACCCCCCCTACACCCCCCCCGCCCCCCCCTATAGCTGGTGGTGAATGGGGCCGAGATTTCAATTTCGGGAAGACTTCAAACACATCGATAGATTGACGGTGAGGTAAAACAGGAGGAGGAGGAGGAGGAGGAGGAGGAGGAGGAGGAGGAGGAGGAGGAGGAGGAGGAAGAAGAAGAAGAGGAGGACTAAGAACAAAATGCAAAAGAAAAACGAAAGGAAGAAAAATTAACAGGAAAAAATGAAAAATACAAAAATAGGAAGACGATTGGAAGTTAGAAAAAAAAGAAGAAAAAAAAAAAGTGAGTGAGGGAGAAAAACAAAACAATAAATAAAAGAAAGAAAACTCTGACTCACGCTGCCACCTGTCTGTTACACCTGCCCAAACTCACCTGAGGAAAGAAAGAAAGAAAGAAAGAAAGAAAGAAAGTGAGAAAGAAAGAAAGAAAGTAAGTTGCCTGGAAAGTGGAAACAATGGCAGGACAAAGAAAGTTGAATAAAGATAATAATTAGCAACAAGAAGAATGCATGAAGGAAAAAAAAAGTTATTCTCTCTCTCTCTCTCTCTCTCTCTCTCTCTCTCTCTCTCTCTAATTAATAACACATAATTCCAGGTAAAGAAAGAAGAAAATGAAAGAAAAACAGGATTTACGAGACATAAATAACAAATAAAATATAAAATCACTCCCCACTTTTCCCCTTCCCCTTCCCCTTCCTTTACCTCTCTTCCCTTTAAGTTTTTGAAAATTATATCTTCCCCTTCCCCTCTCTCTCTCTCTCTCTCTCTCTCTCTCTCTCTCTCTCTCTCTCTCTCTCTCTCTCTCTCTCTCTCTCTCTCTCTCTCTTTACACCTTAATTGACTGCCTACCTGTGCATCTACCTGCCGTTTCACCTCCAATTATCATCTCTTATACCTTACCCTCCTCCTCCTCCTCCTCCTCCTCCTCTTCTTCCTCCTCCTCCTTTTCCTCCTCTTCGCTGGAAATTATCTACTCGTGTGTTTTGTTTCATCTGTAATTTATTTTCATGTTACCTGTTTATCTGTTGTTGCTAATGATCCTGTTTACCTGTCTATCTGTTTACCTGTCTATCTGTTTACCTGTCTATCTGTTTACCTGTCTATCTGTTTACCTGTCTATCTGTTTACCTGTTCGGGGATTAAAAGGAAATAATTATAAATAGATCCATACTATTGATGCCTAAAGATTTCTTCCTTAGATTAACTGTACTAGGAGGAGGAGGAGAAGGAGGAGGAGGAGGAGGAGGAGGAGGAGGAGGAGGAGGAGGAGGAGGAGGAGGAGGAGGAGTAATATGATGATAATAATGATAATGAAGCAGAAAAGAAAACGAAGAAGAGGAGGAAAAGGACGAGGACGAGGAGGAGGAGGAGGAGGAGGAGGAGGAGGAGGAGGAGGAGGAGGAGGAGGAGGAGGAAGAGGAGGAGGAGAAGAACTCAGTAGGGTATCAGATTATAAAAAGGAAGGGAGGGGAAGCAGGGAGGCAGGAAGGCAGGGAGGCAGGGAGAGGGGCAGAGAGGCAGGGTGTGGCAGGGTGTGGCAGGGGGTAAAGGGGGGGAAGGGGGGGTAGGGGGAGGCCTAGAAGAAGCGATACCAATGTAGATTTGATATTACCTTAATTAATGTATCATGTAATCAATAGTTAGTCAGTCTGGCAACTCTTGGGAACTGAGAGTGAAACAATGCAGCCCTTCATTCCTCCTCTTCCTCCTCCTCCTCCTCCTCCTCCTCCTCCTCCTCCTCCTCCTCCTCCTCCTCCTCCTCCTCTACTCTCACCCTCCTTGTTTTCGTATCCCTCCCCTCCATTTATTTCCTTTTGCCTTTCCTCTCTTCTCTATTTCTGTCCTTGTTTGCACTCCCCTCCTCTCATCCTCTTTTTCGTACCCAATCCCCCATACCCTCTCCTCCTCCTCCTCCTCCTCCTCCTCCTGCAGTAGTGACACGCCCACCAGAACACGGGCGTGGCATTGCTTCAGGTCCTCTCAAGCGCCCCTTAGTCACAGTCTGCTAATGGGTGTACTAATGGGTGTATTAATGGGTGTACTAATGGTGTGTGCTTCATTGTGATCCTTTCTCTGCCTCACCGTGAGTTCAGATTCTTTGCCTCGCCAAGTGCATCAAACTGCTTACTAATTGCAACCTTTCCACTCTTGCAAACGTCATTAATATCAAGGAATTAACGACATTATGATAGAATTGTAAGGCTGGGGTATTTTTTTCTCTCTCTGTCTCTCTTTTCTTTTCCTTTCCTTTCCCTTCTCTCTCTCTCTCTCCTCTCTCTCTCTCTCTCTCTCTCTCTCTCTCTCTCTCTCTCTCTCTCTCTCTCTCTCTCTCTCTCTCTTCTCCTACGTATAATAATAATCATCATTATCATTATCCTTTGTTCTTTAGTCAGTCAGTTTGTCATTCAGTCAGCTAACCACTAACTCAACCAGTCAGTCAGTCAGTCAGTCAGCTTCACATTTATCCAAGCTTCTATCCAATCAACAGCCTCCCACCCACCCCACACCTGCCCTCCACACCTGCGCAGGTACAAACACACCTGTATTGAGCCATGACGAACGACCTTCCTTCTACGTAAAACAAAAACAAAAATAACTATAAAAAAAGAGAGAGAAAGAAAAACACGAATTTATCTCACCATAAACTGGGAGAGAACACGAGGCAGCACACACACACACACACACACACACACACACACACACACACACACACACACACACACACACACACACCCTAATCACACCCCAATAACTTAATCCTGAAACACCCCACAGACGTCCTTCTCCTGGTGGGGGTCGTGACCTTGACATAGATGTGTAACGTGACAAGGCAGGCTGGCAGAGTAAGGGGCAGTGTAGGCAGTCCCGCAGCGAGGAGCGAGGAGGGAACAGAGTTATGGTTGTGTGTGTGTGTGAGTGTGTGTGTTGGGATGAGACGGGACAATACAGCCTCTATCCCGTTCCCGCGTCTCCCACCCCGGCAAGGCGGATGAGAAGCAAGACAACTCAGTGAGAAGCTACAATAAGTAAGTCGGTGAAGTGTATCGTGTGAGAGCAGGGTAGTGTGTTTCAGCCTCGTTATGAATTCCTGTATTAAACTGTATGATGTAATTAAAGCCACTATGTAATGATATCAATATAATACATAGAACGTAGACTAAAACATTTTCTTCCATACATCTCTAACCCAATGAGACAACAGAAGATAGAAAAACATACACATTTCACACACGCACACACACACACACACACACACACACACACACACGCAAACACACACACATAAAAACAAACACAGCAGAACAACTACATATATACTTTCAAACACACACACTTACACTTACACTTAGCAATTTACGTATTATTAGGAAACACTATAATAATTTTCCTCTTCCTCTCTCTCTCATTTGTGGTTGAAAGATCATCGCGTTGATCTTAAAAAAATAAAACAAATAAAACAGGAAAAAAACACGATAAAAAAACACACAAAAAAAATACTGCTTCCTCCCCAGCCCCAGAGGATCCACCCATGACGATTACGCTTCAGAAACATATAATTTGCTTGTCACTTCGAGGCTCCCGCAGCTAGAGAGGGGGAGAGGGAGAGGGAGCCTTTAGGGGTGGGCGTTGATGGGATGGTAAGGGGAGGGATGGGGATGAAGGGGAGTGGAGAGACATGAGGGATGGGCAGGATGGGGAGGGATGGGTAAGTAAGAGTGCGTGGAGAGTGTGTTAGGTAAGACATTATCCCTTCACTTGGTAATGTAAAAATATGTCCAACAATGAAGAGATTTTTAACATAGCCATTGAAGGAGTGAGCTTGAGGGGAGACGAAGGGAAGGAAGGAAGGAAGGAAGGAAGGAAGGAAGGAAGGAAGGAAGGAAGGAAGGAAGGAAGGAAGGAAGGAAGGAAGTGATGTGTTTCCTTCATTACCCTCTGTTGGTTTCTGTTTCTGTGTGATTTCTGTTTCCTCTTAACCTTCTATCTTGTTTCTGAAAAGAGGAGGAGGAGGAGGAGGAAGAAAGGAAGAAGATAATGGGTAAGGAATTCCTCTCCTCTCTTATAATAGGTAAAGAGTGTTATAAATGTTTCCCTTTCACATTAAGGCTTCATTCTAAGGCTTCATTTTCACTCCCAGGGAAGCTTCACTCTCACACCTCAACGTCATAAACAACATGCAACAAACTTTTTTTTCCCTTTTTTTCATAACTTTCATTCTCATAAAGTTATATAATGAATGTTAATTAAGAGCCAAGTGTTGTGATTCTTGCCATGCTTTTTCTTTACCTAATTTAAAAAAACAATTGAAGATTCACACACACGCACACGCACACGCACACACACACACACACCCACACACGAGAGAGAGAGCAAACATTACCGACCACAAAGTTTCCTCAACTCTAACAAACTCGAACAAACAAACATAAACAGAGAACTTCGAGGAGGAGGGGAGGAGGAGGAGGAGGAGGAGGAGGGGAGGAGGAGGAGGAGGAGGAGGAGGAGGAGGAGGAGGAGGAGGAACACATAGGAACACATAGGAAGAACAAACAGCAACAGGCCTGCTGGCCCTTACGAGGCTGTTTGTGAGTACACTATCTAGTCTAGAGTGAAGGATACAGGATAGTAAGGGTGAAGGCTTCTCTCCCCAGCCATGGCTGGCAGGGAAAGGAAGGCCAACCAAGACCAGACTGTCACTACTGTCACTACCACTACTGCTACCACTACTTCCTGGCAAGCGATGTCAGGCCACTAGCGACGTCTTTTGAATCGACATTTCGTAAGTTAGGTACATCAGGATGAACTTACTCAAAGTTTGCTACGTTAACGGATAGTATTTTAGTTGTGGATTGGCTTCTAAATATTTGTCAAGTCTATTTTTGAACGTAGTAATTGTTTTACTGTCGACGACATTGGCGGGCAGGGAGTTCCAAACGTTAACGATCCGATTGAAAAAGAAGTGCTTGGCTTTGTTTGATGTGAATCTTTTACCAGTAATCTTAAAAGAATGATGTCTTCTTGTTATATTTGATCAATCAAAAGTAATGTAATCTTCTGTATTGATATTATCGAATCCTTTGATTATCTTGAACATTTCAATGAAATCCCCTCGCATCCTTCGTTTCGGTGGTAATGGCAGGTTAAACATAACTTATTGCCAGTATTAACCCTTACACTGCCGAGGTCTTTTCTAAGTGTTCGATTTATAGATTTTTAAAAAAATTATGATTTTATTCAAATTTTTCTTATTAATGATAAAAATAAATATTAATGATAAAAATAAATATTAATGATAAAAATAAATAATAATGATGAAAATAAATATTAATGATAAAAATAAATATTAATGATACAAAATAAATATTAATGATACAAATAAATATTAATGATACAAATAAATATTAATGACAAAAATAAATATTAATGATAAAAATAAATATTAATGATAAAAATAAATATTAATGATAAAAATAAATAATAATGTTACAAATAAATAATAATGATACAAATAAATACTAATGATAAAAATAAATAATAATGATAAAAATAAATATTAATGATAAAAATAAATACTAATGATAAAAATAAATATTAATGATAAAATAAATATTAATGATAAAAATAAATATTAATGATAAAAATAAATATGATGATAAAAATAAATAATGATGATAAAAATAAATAATATGATAAAAATAAATATTAATGATAAAAATAAATATTAATGATAAAAATAAATATTAATGATAAAAATAAATATTAATGATAAAAATAAATAATAATGATAAAAATAAATATAATGATAAAATAAATACTAATGATAAAAATAAATACTAATGATAAAAATAAATATTAATGATAAAAATAAATATAATGATAAAAATAAATATTAATGATAAAAATAAATATTAATGATAAAAATAAATATTAATGATAAAAATAAATATGATGATAAAAATAAATATGATGATAAAATAAATATGATGATAAAAATAAATAATGATGATAAAAATAAATAATGATGATAAAAATAAATAATGATGATAAAAATAAATAATGATAAAAATAAATAATAATGATAAAAATAAATATTAATGATAAAAATAAATATTAATGATAAAAATAAATATTAATGATAAAAATAAATATTAATGATAAAAATAAATATTAATGATAAAAATAAATATTAATGATAAAAATAAATATTAATGATAAAAATAAATATTAATGATAAAAATAAATATTAATGATAAAAATAAATAATAATGATAAAAATAAATATTAATGATAAAAATAAATATTAATGATAAAAATAAATATTAATGATAAAAATAAATATTAATGATAAAAATAAATAATAATGATAAAAATAAATATTAATGATAAAAATAAATATTAATGATAAAAATAAATATTAATGATAAATATAAATATTAATGATAAAAATAAATAATAATGATAAAAATAAATATTAATGATAAAAATAAATATTAATGATAAAAATAAATAATAATGATAAAAATAAATATTAATGATAAAAATAAATATTAATGATAAAAATAAATATTAATGATAAAAATAAATAATAATGATAAAAATAAATATTAATGATAAAAATAAATAATAATGATAAAAATAAATAATAATGATAAAAAATAAATATTAATGATAAAAATAAATATTAATGATAAAAATAAATATTAATGATAAAAATAAATATTAATGATAAAAATAAATATTAATGATAAAAATAAATATTAATGATAAAAATAAATATTAATGATAAAAATAAATATTAATGATAAAAATAAATATTAATGATAAAAATAAATATTAATGATAAAAATAAATATTAATGATAAAAATAAATATTAATGATAAAAATAAATATTAATGATAAAAATAAATATCAATGATAAAAATAAATATCAATGATAAAAATAAATATCAATGATAAAAATAAATATTAATGATAAAAATAAATATTAATGATAAAAATAAATATTAAGGAGGAGGAGGAGGAGGAGGAGGAGGAGGAGGAGGAGGAGAAGAAGAAGGTGAAGAAAGAGGATCAGAGTAAGAATGATAACAACAAAGAGGTGAGGATAAGATAAAAAAGGATGACGAAACAATTGAATGAGAAAGAAGGAAAAGAGGAAATAATGAAAAAAGAAAAAAGAAAATATAGTGAGACTGAAACAAGTTACTCCACTCTACTCCACCACCACCACCACCACCACCACCACCACCACCACCACCACCACCACCACACACAAGGTTCAAAATGATGAGAGGAAACAGTAAAGACTAATCTAATCAAAAACAGTCCCGCATCCCGTGTTTTGTGAAGTTTTTGTCAATTTTATTATTTTTTTTGAGGGAAAACTCAGGTAAAGTTAAAGATTAAATTTATTCTTTATTCTTTGTGGGGAAACTTTTATTTATATTTTTATTTTCTATTTACTTTTTTGAGGTAGAAGAGTAGTGTTTAGCGGGATTATTATTTATAGTTAATGTTTTAATATATATACGTATATGATCCTTGATGTGACCTCATTTGTGTGCCAGACAGTGAGGAAGAGAATCAACTTTATAAACGTTAAGAAATAAAATTCAAATAAACGTAAGAGAAAACGAACAATAATAAAAAATCACTGAACAAGGAAAATAATAAATGAAAATAATAATGAAATGTAAACGAGTCACATAAAAAAAAAGCATTGCAACAAGAATAAAAATAATAATGAAAAATAAACAATTCACATCATTAACCAACAAAATAAAAAGGTAAGGAAAATCTATAGACGTGTTGAAACGAGAAAATAAATGAAGGGAAATAAGCGTAGAGAGAGAGAGAGTCAAATAAAGAAGAATCAAATATAAACAGTAAAATAAGACTAAAATGCATCGACAAAGTGAAAAATAAGAACTAGTATTGTTCGAAAAAGTGAGAGAAAAGAAAGAAAGAAAGAGAGAGAGAGAGAGAGAGAGAGATGCAATGTTGAAGGTAATAAAAGTGAAGTAAAACAGAAAGTCGTTCGTATTCAGTGCAGACAAAAAAATATTGGAAAGAAATGGAAAAAAAATAATATCGTGATAAAAAATAAATAAAAAAAACGCATATTTTGTACATTCAGATTCAAGACAAGAGAGAAAGAGAAAGAGAAAGAGAAAGAGAGAGAGAGAGAGAGAGAGAGAGAGAGAGAGAGAGAGAGAGAGAGAGAGAGAGAGAGAGAGAGAGAGAGAGATATGCATGACAGAACATCACTTGCGGGGCTCGTGACGAAACGCTCTGGAGGGGAGATGAGGGGAGGTGAGGGGAGGTGAGGGGAGGTCAAGGGAGGTCAGGCCAGGGTCACGATGCTGGAAAAGGTCATTACCCTTCACCAGAAAAATTCAAAGGGAAGAAAAAGAGGAAAGAATAAAGAGAGATAGAGAGATAGAGTGAGGGGAATAAGGACACCAACTCACTCACTCACTCACTCACTTTCCTCAGTATTTCACTCCACCATAACTTTGAATTACCTCCTCCTCCTCCTCCTCCTCCTCCTCCTCCTCCTCCTCCTCCTCCTCCTCCTTCTTCTCCTCCTCCTCCTCCTCCACACGTCTGTCGTCTCCACCAAATTTGCATAGAGTGAGGTGTCTGAAGATGTGTTACTTCTATTCCCTGAGAGATGCAAGGAGGAGGAGGAGGAGGAGGAGGAGGAGGAGGAGGAGGAGGAGGAGGAGGAGGAAGAGGAAAAGGAGGAAGTTTATTTATTTATGTATAAGGAAGAATTCAGATTTTCCTTCATTTTCATGCATACAAAATGAAGTCAAGGGAATAAGATGGAGTTTTTTTCTCTCTTTTTCTTTTTTTTTTCTCTCTCTCTCTTTCTCTTTCTCTTTCTTTCTTTCCTCTTCCTCTCATATTACTCCTGATTTCCTCCTCTTCATCCTCTTCCCCTCATCATCATCATCATCATCATCATCATTATAACCTCCAATGCCTCACGTTCAACCTTCATCACAGTCATTAGTACTTCACCATCACCACCAATCTTCATCTGTCACCATCATTTCATTCTCACCATCTGTCACCATCACCACCACCCCCTCCTACCCCTACCCCCCATTTCCTGCACTACTGAAGAGAGGTAACACTTTCCTCTCCCTTCCCCTTCCCTTGCCCTCCCATTTATCTATATTTACCCCTAACAGAGAGAGAGAAAGAGAGGATGGGATAGAGAGAAAGAGAGATACACTTCTAGTTTAACCTTTCCCATAATTTTCTCACTTCTCTACATCCTTCCCTTCGCCCCTTCCCTTCCCTTCCTTTCGCCCCTTCACCTGTCTTTCGTAACTACCTGAGTGAAGGGTTGGGGTCACAGCGCCAGGTGAGAATATAACAGGTAGAAGTAAGGAAAATAATAGTGTGGAGGAATTTTTAATATAAGTATAATGAGAAGGTGAAATAATGAATATAGTAATTTTTTTTTTTCTCTCTCTCTCTCTCTCTCTCTCTCTCTCTCTCTCTCTCTCTCTCTCTCTCTCTCTCTCTCTCTCTCTCTCTCTCTCTCTCTCTCTCATTCCCACTACTAGACCATTTTAAACGCAAATAACAATGATATATAAGAAAGTTTGCACCGATGTTTACACTGAAGCTGACATAATCTGCATCAGTTGGTATGAGAAAATTTTAGAATACACGAAAAATTGGCCTTACTCTGCATTTATTAAGAGTATTATTTGATGAAGATTCAGGAAGCAAACAGCAAAAAACATCTCTTCATTTTTTTTATTTTACGAACTATCTAAAAATTTCTGCTTCAGTCACTCTTTCAACTAATAATCTTAACTAAATACTTAGAATTGCATCAAGTCAAGTCGATACAGCTGCGATTAATTTTTTTATATACATTTTTATGGAATCTTTGAACTAAATATTTATTCATTTAATCGGTTTTCATGTGATGCAAGTGAAAAGCTTCGAAAGTCGAGGAATATCATGTATTTTGAAAAGGGATGAAATTATTTATAAATTTTCCCAGCGAGGTTGAAAGTTACAACACAAAGCTGACCTACAAGACCCATAGTTACACAGCTTTCTACTTCCCTACATCAATTATAAATACGTACTGATTACCGGCCTTGTGTTAAGATAATGTATAGAGTAAATTATAGATATCAAACCTTCATATCTATAGTTAATTCCTGACCTCAAGTAGCACAAAGGAAAATATTATAACACTATATAATGAAAAACTGATTTATAGATAGTAATATATAGTACACTATGCATAAGATGATGTAGATTATTTGTGGTCTTTAGTATAGTAAGTATTGATGCTGGAACAGAAGGGAAACTATTCTATTACACAATATAAGAAGGATAAACTAATGTATAACTAATAATATATAGACAATGATGCAAAAATTATAGTCACTCCTTCACTCCTTTCCAGTGACTATTTCCTTGATTTATTTTTCATCATTATTTTTTTTCGTGTATACAAAAGGAAAAAAAAGTGTGAAGTGTCTTGTTGTTGTTGCTGTTTTTTATTTATTTATTTATTTATTTATTAAGCGTAAGTTAATGTTGCAATTTGCTTTCTATCTTTATTCAAATTTTTCCTTCACACCCTTTTATTATATATATATTTTCTTAAGTTCGAATTTTTTCATAACATCAATTTCTTCTCTCTTTCCTAAACAAAAATATATACCAGCAATCTATTTCTTTCCTCTCTTACTTCTTCCCACCTTCACTCACACCTCTTCTTCCCTCCTCCTCTCCTCATTACCCGTCTCTTTACACCTCCTCTTCCTCCTCTTCTTCTTTTCCCTTACCTCATCCCTTGCTTCCCTACCTAATCCTTATTATCATCACCCTCTCTTCCTCATTCTCTCTCCTCATCCTCTCACGAATTGACTTGTCCAAAATCTCCACCGACAATTATATCTTCAGGTGTTAAAGAAGGGAAGGAAGGGAAGAAAGGAAGGAAGGATGGAAGAAGGAAAGGATAGGAGAGGGAGGTTAAGAAGGATAATTTGAGGATGTAATTGGAAAGAGGGAGGAATAGAGAGTAAAAAGGAAATTTAAAGAAGAGTAAAGGAATGAAAGGATATTAGTTAAATGAATGATAATGATGATAATAATAATAATAATAATAATAATATACAAAAATAACAATTAACACCAAGAGAAAGAGTAACATAAAGTGATAAAACAATGCAATATCCAAACCTCGCAGTGAAAAAAGTCAGCAAGAGAAGAGAAAGTTTGACTACAATTGCGTTAAGCTTTTAAAAGTTGGAAAGTTAAAAAATAGAAAAGAGTAACAACACCAAAAGAACTAGTTTAGGAAAAGTTACACAAATATTTTCTAAAACTCGTACGATAAAAAAAAAACTAAACTATTACAAAAAAAATAAATAAATAATACTGAATAAAAATAAGTGGAAGAGGAAGAAAGAAAGAATAAAAAACGGAGAGTAGAAAAAAGAGGAGGAGGTAAAGACGAAAGAAAAAGAAATAGAGGGAAGAGGAGGAGAAGAAAGAAAAGTAATAGGAGGAGGAGGAGGAAGATTAGGAGGAGGAGGAGGAGGAGGAGGAGGAGGAGGAGGAGGAGGAGGAGGAGGAGGAGGAGGAGGAGGAGGAGGAGGAGGAGGAGGAGTGTGAAAGGAGTGGTTATGATTTATTACAAGACCATTTTTCAAGCACAATAAATATGCAAGGAAGTCGTGTGTGTCCTTGGAGCGGGAACACAAATCACCTGAGGAGTCACGAGGCAGGTAAAGGTGAGGCGAGCGAGGGCGTAAACGAATGTGTGTGTGTGTGTGTGTGTGTGTGTGTGTGTGTGTGTGTGTGTGTGTGCTATTGACTACATACTTACATGCATACATACATACAACAAGTCAGGGTTCGACTCCCACGAACTTTACAGAAAAATAGTCAAAGAAAAACATCCAACATCAGTGAGACGTTTGCAGCATCTAACTCTTAGGGGCGTGACACCTGGGCACTCACCTGAGACGGACCAAACCTCTACGGTAACTTTCTACTCCCTTAACAGGACAACGGACAGACCCTGAGGAAGCTACACCTTGTATGGCACCCGCTAAGTCGCCCCCGAACAAAACCTGCACCTCCAACTTCGACTCTGTAAAGGTAGCTCAAGGCGTGTTATGTATGTGAGTCGCTCCTGCAAGTGACATCTAGTGGACGCGGGTGGAGTTCCTCAAGGGGAGTTATATTACAGATCCATCCATGTTAAGACTGCAAGACTACCGTGCCGCCAGGTGCTTGGAAGGGGTGGCAGGGGTGTCTGACAGGGGTGAAGGGGAAGGGGACAGTGATAGGGTTGAAGGGGAAGGGGAAGGGGAAGGGGAAGGGGAAGGGGAAGGGACAGTGGATAGCTTAGTGACTCATTCCTTCAGGGGTAGACAGTCTCCCTTCTCCCTTTCCTCCCCTTCCTCCTCCTCCTCCTCCTCCTCCTCCTCCTCCTTCGACCCGAGCCTAGCCTTGGATAGAAATAACACTTGGCAGTCGTCCCTCGCCCCCTACGTGTATTATATGATTAGTATCACCCCGATCTGGCCTGCAGGAAGGGACGCGAGGCATTGGCGGGCTGGCAGAGGCGGGGCAAGGCGGGGTGAGGCGAGGTGGGGCGGGGCGGCGACTGACCTCTAAGTTAATGCCAAAATGTGTGTGTGTGTGTGTGTGTGTGTGTGTGTGTGTGTGTGTGTGTGTGTGTGTGTGTTAGAGAGATACTCACAGCAAGCCAATTATACAGAGAAGCTAAAAAAAGAAAAAAAAGGATAGAAACACACACACACACACACACACACACACACACACACACACACACACACACACGCACACACACACACACACACACACACACACACCAATACAAAGACACAAAGAGATACACAGAAATACACAAAAGCAAACACACACACACACATACAAAGACTACGCCAACAACAACGAGACATACACACACACACACACACACACACACACACACACACACACACACACACACACACTCAACGAGAATATCGATGGTGAACTTTTTAGACAACCAAGCTTTTTCCAAGACTTTTATGACCCCTGAGAGAGAGAGAGAGAGAGAGAGAGAGAGAGAGAGAGAGAGAGAGAGAGAGAGAGAGAGAGAGAGAGAGAGAGAGAGAGAGAGAGAGAAGAGGAGTGGAGCGTTCTCAGAGTTGGAAGAGGAGAGAAAGAGTAAGGAAATATATATAGAAAGTATGTATAGAAACGAGAAAAAAAAGAAGAAACTGAATTGAACATTGAGAAAATCTTTAATGGGAGAGAAAACTAAGAATAAATGTATGTATGTATGTATGTGTATGTATGTGTGTGTCTGTGTGTGTGTGTCTGTCAACCACCACCACCACCACCACCACCACTACCACTACTACTACTACTAATCCGCCAAATCACTCGCTAATCAGACAACCCGATCCCTCTTCACACAATCTCCACGTCACCCAAGACCCAATCACTGTCCACGCTGACGGAGGTAACGATAGAAAATCAGCCTTCCTTTTGTAGACCGAACATGTGCTACTTTTTCCCTTTATAAATACTTCGAGTGACGTAGGAAATTCACCTTCACTATTACTGTATTTTCTCTTATAGGTTCTGAGATACCCTGACGAAGCAACACTACACTTACTAACACCTTTTTTGAAGTAACACAAGCAACACAAAATGGAATGGAGAGGTAAAATTAAGGTAACACAACGCTGTTCCTTGGACCGGGTTATATTCGCAACACAACGCAACACAACGCAACGCAACACAACACAACACAACGCAACACAACACAACACAACACAACACAGACAATGTCGCAGCACTAAAATAACCATAAAAAACACAAATCCTAGAACACCCTTGCAACATCTTTAAAGAGACACCACCACCACCACCACACCTCACCACCACCACCACCACAACACCACACACTCACGCCCTTTTAAACGCTACTAACACACACAACACACACACTTAATTACACTTACAACACATAGTCTTAAAATATAACAATATTACACCCTATATGTGCTTAAGGATGTAATTATGTAACCTTGAAATTATCACTTATGTAAGGAATTTTGGTTTATTTTAAGGTGGGTTATGGGTCCTATTAAACCCTTTACCCTTTAACCCTTTATGT
>JAPQNM010000041.1:3043223-3045723 GCA_029783475.1 Metacarcinus magister | reverse complement strand
TTATCATTATCATCATTATTATTATCATCATCAGTAGTAGTGGTAATGGTAGGAGGAGGAGGAAGAAGAGGAAGAGGAGGAAGAGAGGCCATTAAACTGTGCAGCCAACCTTTCCCCTCTAATCCCCATTCCTCCTCCCTCAGCCTCCAAGGGGATCGTAAAGGTCTTGGAGAGTTCCCTTCACGATACAAAAGAGGATAATTTCCTTACGTAGTTTCCCTCGAGAACTCACTTTTTCTTCCAGCCAATGATCCAGAATCCATACACAGCGATGGCACTTTTCTCTCCTCTTCTTTTCTCTTCTCTTCTCTTCTCTTTTTTACCCTCCCCTCCCCTTCCCTTCTCTTCTCTTCTCTTCTCTCACTTTAACAAGATCAATCAATTCACGTCTTCTTCAGGCACAAAAAACGCGTCCCCTTGAAATATAACCACTGATTGCAACTACAATTTGAACTAACCACCACGATGCCGCACCAACTACTGCTGACGGAGGGCAGCAATGACTCGTAAGCGATGCCCTGTCACACCTGCAGCCTCAGGTAAGTACTGGTGTTTGTCTGTGTGTTTGTGTGTGTGTTTGGGAGGGAGGGGAAAGGGAGGGGAGGGGAAAGGGAGGCAGTACACCTTCAGGAGAGCACAGGTACACACACTCTATGCACACTAACGATCACCTTTATCCTCCTCTTCCTCTTCCTCTTCCTCTTCCTCTTCCTCCTCCTCCTCCTCTTCTTCTTGGATAGGATCAAAGGCACGCACGTCACACCTTGTTTCTAAGTAAATGAGAAGGCTCTACACACACACACACACACACACACACACACACACACACACACACACACACACACACACACACACACACACACACACACACACACATGATCATAACGCGCCTCGCTTTATGATGTCTGGTCAGAGTGCGGCGGCGGCAGCTCTAGGTGGAGGCGTGATAGCCATAACGAGAGAGCAGGTCCATCTGATGCTAAGAACAGGTGGGTGGTTACTGCCCTCAGGAGACTCGAGAAAGGACAACGGATCTGAAGTTTCTGCCGCAGTGAGAGACGAGGAGCGGCCGGGAAAGGAAGTGTTAAGAAAGGCGAAAGGAAGGTACTATAGAGAGAAGGAATAGTACGTAATGTGATAAGGAAGTTGAAAGGTTTAAGATAATGGTTCATAAAAAGTGTTGAATAAGAGGGTTAAATAAGAGGTTAAGATAAGAGGTAAAGTATGTGAGAGATAGAAAGGGAGGTGTTAAAGAGGACTAAGCAAGGAAGGAAGGAAGGAGAGTGTGGATGGCATAACTAAGATAAAACTAAAGAGATGACACAACAAAACCCAAGCGATAAAACAACATTCTGAAGCGCAACATGAAAAAAAAAAAATAAATAAATAAATAAATAAATAATAATAATAATAATTAAAAAACAAAACAAAACAACGAACACAATAAAAAAATAAATAAATAAATAAACACAATATAATAAGTCCTCAACTCATACATTTAATTAATAAGGTGTTAATAATAAGGACAACCATACATGAATATCCTACAAATAAGGTGGAGTGAGTGACAGGGTGAGTTGAGTGCAGGATTAAGCTACATAGGAGGGAGGGGAAGGGAGAGTGAAGGAGGGGAAGGGAGGGCAAGGGAGAGTGAGGGGAAGGGAGGGGAAGGGAGAGGGAGGGGAAGGGCAGGGAGGGGAAGTAAGGGGAAGGGAGGGGAAGGGAGGGGAAGGGTAGGGAGCACCAACCACCCGCCTTGCACTCTCAAATCCCACACATCATGCCAAAGTAACAGCAACCAGACCCTTGCACTGACCCTATTCATAAGACGCCCGACCACTGCCTAATAAGCCGTCTAATACATGCACACATCCACGAGGAGGAGGAGGAGGAGGAGGAGGAGGAGGAGGAGGTAGAGGAGGAGGAGGAGGAGGTAAAGGAGGAGGAGGAGGAGGATCTTCGTTCATCGTCAGTGTGAATAAAACTGAATCTTACTCAACTCATGCTGTGGGGTGTGTGTGTGTGTGTGTGTGTGTGTGTGTGTGTGTGTGTGTGTGTGTGTGTGTGTGTGTGTGTGTGTGTGTGTGTGGTAGGGATGACTGACCGCCCACCTCATGATGCCCCCCACAGCCACCCCCACCACATAAGGAGGTGTTGGGGGTGCCATTCCTAACCGACAGGTCCAATTTTCCCCTCAAGTCCTCCTCTGCTTCTGCTTAATGAAGGGATTAAAGACGCACCTGAGACCAGCGATGCACCTGCCGGGGATAACACACGTGGAGACCCAACACTGCCCTTAGGAACACCAGGAACATCACCTTCTAACACCGACCTAAGGAGATGAACATGCCGGCAGCCTCCTCACCTCCCCTCCGCCCCAGCAGGAAGAGTCTCGTCCGTCAGCGTCGCCGCAAACTACTGCTGCTGCTGACAGTGAATATAAATTTTTCTTCTTGATAGTCGTGTTTTCACCTCAGTTCAATCTCCGTCAAGTTGTTTA
>JAPQNM010000041.1:3023223-3038223 GCA_029783475.1 Metacarcinus magister | reverse complement strand
CTTCTCTTACTTCACTTGCCTTCCTTCCCTTCCTCTTTCTTCTCTTCCTTCCTCTTTCCTTCTCTTCTTTGAATTTCCTTCCTCTTTTCTTCTCTATCTCTATACTTCTTTTCATGTCTCCAACCCTCTCTTCCTTCCCCCCCCCCTATCCTCCCTCTCTTCTTCTTTACCTTCATACTTTTCCTCATACCTCCTCCTCCTCTTCCTCCTCCTCCTCCTCTCCTTACCTACCTGCACCTCTCACTTCTTACCTTACCTTACTGTTACCTTCCTTACCTCATCTCCCTCCATCTTCTTCCCTTCCTTACCTCCTCTCCCTCCTTCCTCTTCCCTCATTCCCTCCTCACGACAGTAAGAGATAACAGACATTAGAATTTAATAACTACATAGATACAACCTTTACTCCCTTACCTGTTCGAGAAAGAGGAAGAGGAAGAGGAAGAGGAAGGGAGAGGAGAGATAGGGAGATAAACGAAGGAAGAGGAAGAATGGGGATAGAACAGCAAAATAAGATAATAAAACAGAACCTAAGAATAGAAGGATGATAAAAAATGGATATAAGAAGGATAAGTGATAACAAAGAGGTAAGATAAGGATGAATAAAGATAGGGGAGAGAGAAGAAGGGAGAGGAAGGGAGGAGGAGGAGGGAGAAGGTAGGGAGAGGGAGGGAGAGGGAGAAATATGAGATGTATAGGAGGATAGGTAAGGTAAGGTAAGGTAAGGTAAGGTAAGGTAAGGTAAGGTAAGGTAAGGTAAGGTAAGGTAAGGTAAAAGCAGTAGGGAGTGAGGGAAGCTGATTCGTAGTGAGTGACAGACACACACACACACACACACACACACACACACACACACACACACACACACACACACACACACACACACACACACACACACACACCATGCTACTCATCATTCATTTGAAAACAACACTATGGTAAGCATCTCTCTCTCTCTCTCTCTCTCTCTCTCTCTCTCTCTCTCTCTCTCTCTCTCTCTCTCTCTCTCTCTCTCTCTCTCTCTCTCTCTCTCTCTCCTACTTTCCTTAATGAGTTGTGTCTTCCTCATCTCCTCACGCTAATCTTGCTACATACATACCTACATAGCTTCCCGCACACGCACACACACACACACACACACACACACACACACACACACACACACACACACACACACACACTTTCTCACCCTCACTACTGAATAACCTTTGACCTGGCGAGAAGCAGGATTCACCGCCCCTTAATTATTCTCTCTCTCTCTCTCTCTCTCTCTCTCTCTCTCTCTCTCTCTCTCTCTCTCTCTCTCTCTCTCTCTCTCTCTCTCTCTCTCTCTCTCTCTCTCTCTCTCCGGTCATTAGTGAGATGGATTTCGATATGACGAGAATTTTATGCAAATTATGACATATAACTGTAATTTTACCTTAATGTATGGGTAGGATAGGGTAGTCTCTCTCTCTCTCTCTCTCTCTCTCTCTCTCTCTCTCTCTCTCTCTCTCTCTCTCTCTCTCTCTCTCTCTCTCTCTCTCTCTCTCTCTCTAATGTGCCTTAAACTTTCTATATTTTTCGTATAGTGTGCTCTCCTCCTCCTCCTCCTCCTCCTCCTCCTCCTCCTCCTCCTCCTCCTCCTCCTCCTCCTCCTCCAGGGTAGTGACGGCGTGGTTTCAAGTCTGGAGTGTGATGGAAGAACAAAGAGGATTGTCAACCATCTCACGCCCTTGCTCTTGCCTCCACTCTCTCTCTCTCTCTTCCATCTCCTTATCTATCTATCTATCTATCTATCTATTTTTTTTCCTATCTGTTCCTTCTTCACTTTTTATCAATTTCTCTTTTTTTTGTTTTTCTTTTGTATTATCGTGTTATTTTCATCTATTTGTCTCTCTCTCTCTCTCTCTCTCTCTCTCTCTCTCTCTCTCTCTCTCTCTCTCTCTCTCTCTCTCTCTCTCTCTCTCTCTCTCTCTCTCTCTCTCTCTTCCATCTCTTTATCTATTTTTATTCGTATTGTTTAATCATTATTATTACCTGTTAGTCTATTTCCTTATCTTCTTATCTATCTATCTATGTATTCTTCTTCCTATCTGTTCCTCCTTCACCTTTTCTATCTATTATATTCCATTTATCAATTTCTCTCTTTTGTTTTTCCTTCCTTCGTCTTATTTCACCATTTTGATCTATTAAACAAACAAACTATTTTTCTCTTCGTTGTTAGTGCGATAGATTATTTTCATTATTATTCCCACAATTCTATCTATTCATTTATTCATTTTTCTCTCTTTCTCTATATTGATTTACCTTTCTCTTTCATTCCTGTTTATCTACCTATTCTCTCTCTCTCGCTGACATCTGCCGCTGACACAGGTTATAAACATAGGAGGAAGAGGAGCAGGAGGAGGAGGAGGAGGAGGAGGAGGAGGAGGAGGAGGAGGAGGAGGAGGAGGAGGAGGAGGAGGAGGAGGAGGAGAGGCAAAGAGGAGGTGAGGAAGATATGAAAGGAGAGGGAGAGGTAGGAGAGGGAGGGAGGCTTGGGAGGAAGAGAAGGAAGAGAAGGAAGGGAAGGAAGGGAAGGAAGGGAAGGAAGGCAGGAAGGAGTAAGGAAGGGAGGAGGAATGAGGAAGGAAGAGAGGAGGGTCTATGCATGGTGATGACAGCCACGACAGTCTTAGGAGGAGGAGGAGGAGGAGGAGGAGGAGGAGGAGGAGGAGGAGGAGGAGGAGGCACCGTGCTCCGTTACCTTACTTGATTAAAAGTTTCCTCTTACACAACATTAGCCAAAGGAAGAGAAGATTTTTTTGTTTCTCTCTCTCTCTCTCTCTCTCTCTCTCTCTCTCTCTCTCTCTCTCTCTCTCTCTCTCTCTCTCTCTCTCTCTCTCTCTCTCTCTCTCTCACTAAAACTTAACAAAAATATACTCAATGTTATTTTTTTCCCCTCATTAGTGCAAGTATGAGTTCAATTACCATAACAACACAACCATTACCATCATTACAACATACTAATTGACTGATGATAACTAGACATTAACAAGCTAGGAATATGTAGTTGCTAATTTTCGTTATAGTGTCGTTATCGTGTCGTTATAGTTTCGTTATCGTTCTTATAGTTTTCTTAAGTTCGTTCGTGAGTCCGTTCGTGAGTGCGTTCGTGAGTGCGTTCGTGAGTGCGTTCGTGAGTCCGTTCGTGAGTCCGTTCGTGAGTCCGTTCGTGAGTCCGTTCTTGAGTCCGTTCTTGAGTCCGTTCTTGAGTCCGTTCGTGAGTCCGTTCGTGAGTCCGTTCGTGAGTCCGTTCGTGAGTCCGTTCGTGAGTGCGTTCGTGAGTCCGTTCTTGAGTCCGTTCTTGAGTCCGTTCGTGAGTCCGTTCGTGAGTCCGTTCGTGAGTCCGTTCGTGAGTGCGTTCGTGAGTCCGTTCTTGAGTCCGTTCTTGAGTCCGTTCGTGAGTCCGTTCGTGAGTCCGTTCGTGAGTCCGTTCGTGAGTCCGTTCGTGAGTCCGTTCGTGAGTCCGTTCGTGAGTCCGTTCGTGAGTCCGTTCGTGAGTCCGTTCGTGAGTGCGTTCTTGAGTGCGTGAGTCCTAAAAGTAACAAGAGTGCGTGGTGGAAATGACTCTGAACTCTTTGGTGAAGCTTCATATCGGGGTTCGTAGAGTCGGGGGTTCGAAGCAATAATTATCGGAGTGTGTTAGCGTCGGAAATTATCGGGTGAACTTAAAACGACTCGCAAATTATCGGTTGTCGTGTGTGTGTGTGTGTGTGTGTGTGTGTGTGTGTGTGTGTGTGTGTGTGGTGTGTGTGTGTGTGTTTGTGTGTTGGGTTGTATCGGGTTTGTTAAGAGTATCCCGATAACACGTTGCCGATTATCACAACCCGATATGATGGTTTAATCGGGAGTCACACACACACACACACACACACACACACACACACACACACACACACACACACACACACACACACACACACACACACTATAAAGGGCTCATTAACACACACACACACATAAAAAAACCACGTCGATTGGCCAGAGTAGCAGACGCAAGCAATGACGTCAGTAGCACACACACACACACACACACACACACACACACACACACACACAAGCAAAGACACAGTTGTCCTCACCACCACACTACCACCACCACCACCATCACCACCACTACTACATCATTAGTAAGCTTAACTAGTATCTATTTACCAACCTTATTACCTCTTCTCTTACACCTTCCTTACTTTAACTTTACTTTAAAATCATGTCACATTATGTATACCACCACTAACTTTCCCTCACACACACGTACACACACACACACACACGCACACATACACAGACACGTACACACAAAAAGGATGTGATGACTCTCAATGTTTTTTTTTAATCCACCTGTGAACTCTACACACCTTTACCTCTAGACAGGTGAGAGGTTCATTATGACCAGCCAACGATGCATGAACGAGGGAGGGGAAGGAGGGGAAGGAGGGAGGGGAGGGGAGGGAGGGGATAAAAAAAACAAGGGAGGTATTTGGGAGGTAGGAGACAAGGGAGTAAAAGGTAATGTATAAAGGGAAGAAAGGGAGAGAAAGGGAGAGAAAGGTGAGGTATGGAGGGAGGGAAGGAAGGGAGGGAGGTCAGATGACACAAAGGCGGCAGTTAGAAGCCTTATTTGTAGGTGCTAAGGGGATCCATGTCAAGGAAGATCATAAAGTTTGTGTTGTGACTGCCTGTGTGTGTGTGTGTGTGTGTGTGTGTGTGTGTGTGTGTGTGTGTGTGTGTGTGTGTGTGTGTGTGTGGGGGTGGGTAAGTAAAGATCAACAGAAAAAGAACAAGAAAGAGCAGGTAAGATCCACACACCTGCTTGAGCTCACAGCAGATGGAAGACAATCTATTTGCACACTTCCCCAATCCTAAAACTCCGTAGATACTCCTTGAGGTGACCACTTTTGGGACCACTTTGGGACTACTTTAAGACCACTTTAGGACCACCTGGGGCTGACTAAGGACCTCCTAAGGCCAGCAAATATATGAATCCCTTTAATACCCAAGACGAGGATGTGACGCCAGCAAGCTTTAGTATAATCCAAGCATCATTGTCACTAGTTAAACAGGTTGAGTAGACTCCCCGCGCCGCGCCCTTTGTGCAAACCTGAGACAAACATGACTACTAAGAATAGGTATCAAATGACCCCCTTCTGAGACACCTGTTGCCCCCCCCTCCCCTCCCAACTCCCTTCCCCCCCGGCGAGTCACTAACCTGAGAACAGATTCGATTCACTCTTGTGTTTAAATGACAGTGTTAAATATGCTAATACTATAATTACTTGTATGGTTTTAATGGGGTAATTGTTTTTATTCAGCCACTGTAAAATTAAAATCCGTTTAGCTACAGTGTGTGTAAGGTAAGTGTGGAAGGTATTGTTGTGTTACAGTGAGGGATAAATGTATTTCAAGGATGATTAATGTTTACCAACACTCCGTCTTAGGCGAGTGTAGCGAAGGAAAGGTTGAGGCGATGTTAAGTTAGGCACAGAGTCAAGAACAGCAAACACACACACACACACACATACACACACACACACACACAAGGAATGCAACATCAACACCTGACACACACACCTCACAGCTTTCCAAATTAATATATACTTGAGAGAAGCTCGTGTATGTCTCTCGCTCGATTCATTAAGCAGCAGATGAAGCCGCCAGCGTCGCGTCTCGCCAAATAAGCCACGCTGGCGGGAGGACCTGGAATACCGATGTGCCACAGTCCCCTCCGGCACCAACTTAACGCACCAATCTGCTGCCATTAGCTACAATGTGCGAGGGTTGGTGCCTCCTACGGGTGTCCTCCCCCTCCCTTCTCCTCTTGCTCTTCCTCCTCCTCCCAGTCCACCTAGCCACGCTCGGGGCCTCACCAAAAGCGTCGCCCCACTCCCACTGCGGTCCTCGAGGCCCTGAAGCGGAAAGGACCAAATCCTTTCCACTTAAGGTCAGGGAAGGGAACTTCACGCCATTCCGAACACAAGATTAATATTCTTACGTTTTTTTCGTTTTTCATGTGGAATGTTTGTTGGTTGTCGTCAGCCGAACTTATAAATAGTGCGAGCCTTTCAGCGTGGCGGCACGGCACTAAGGTGGCCGTGCCGGCACCTCGCCGCCAACACCCTCAGGAGAGTTACAGGCGGTGCCTTGTGGCGCCTCGCTCTGGTTATTCCCGAGGCTGCGTCTTGACACTGTTCATACACACGAGTCACCTTGAACAGAGTGAAGATTGTCACGTGTTAAACAGGAAACACTGAGGCTCCTTGCAAGGCTCAGGGTTTATTGACGATGCAGCTTTTTTACAGTCAAGAAAACAAAGTGTGCCACAGTTCTCCGTGACAGCGTGTGGCGGCGGGGAGGCGCGCCAGTCCTGGTGCACGAGTTGTCACGCTCATCAGTCTTCATTCTGTGCGAGTTACTAACGTGGATGACTTTGTTGATGTCACTCCGCCGCTGACAGAACCTCACCACACACCCCACCGCTGCCACGCTGGCCTCCCTCCCGCCACTAAGACTCAATCAAACCCGTTTCCCCAATAAGGAACTGAAGGGGCAACGCACGCGGGCACATAATTAACTTGAGCGGAACGCGTTGCCGCCCTAAGTACCGCTGGTGCATCAAACACGTCACTCAAGCGTCGCCGGAGTCCAACACCAAAAGGCCGCAAATGGGTTGGCGTGTGGTGACGCCCACCCCGTCACGGCACCTTCCACCGTCCACGCCCTGCGTCACTAAGGGGGGCGCGTCTCCCTCGCCGCCACACACCCACACAGCTACACGGCATTAACATTGTGTAGTGTCACTGAGATGCGTCACGCGCCGATACTCTGGGAAGGAAGGGAACTTGTCTCTTCAGCCGCCGAGGGATGACGAGGAAGGCGAGACGATGCCAAGACGATGGTGGTGAGAGGGCCAGACCACCAGGGCCGCGGGGGTGGCGTGAAGCAGCGAGGCTCACAGGCAAGGTGTCCCACGTGGCCAGGGTAGAAGAAGGCGGATCTCATGAGGACAGAGGCGGCTTTCTCCCGCAGAAGTGTATAACAAAGGCTTGTTATCTGGGTGGCACTCACGCCCGCCGCCCCTCAACCCCGCGCCTCTTCACCTCCCGCCTGTCCGGCACAACAAAGCTGCCTGTATGCCGCAGCCCCGCACACCATTCACACCAGGGCGTACTACAGTGTGTGTGTGTGTGTGTGTGTGTGTGTGTGTGTGTGTGTGTAAGAATCTCAGCAAGCGATACAGTGCTTGGATTCATGGACAGACATAAACATAAAAACACAAACAGCACATTTCCACCCACAGACACACACACACACACACACACACACACACACACACACACACACACACACACACACACACACACACACACACACACTAGAGTCGCCCTGATGCGTGTTTAAGAAGGAGAGCGTCTTAGCAAGTGGTTGTGAGAGCTCTTCCACCTCCCTCACACACCCATTCCCCTCTTTAGCCCACGTGCCTCCCTCTCCCCTCAGTTTCCTCTCAGTTTCCCTTCTCCTTAACCTCTAACTTGACCACTTTCTCACTTCTAAAACATCCAAACTTACCTGAGAGAGAGAGAGAGAGAGAGAGAGAGAGAGAGAGAGAGAGAGAGAGAGAGAGAGAGAGAGAGAGAGAGAGAGAGAGAGAGAGAGAGAGAGAGAGAGAGAGAGAGAGAGATAGTATCACAGCGTACACAAAGCACAATAAATGTCACCACACCTTTACACACAGACAGGTAAAGAGGTGTTAATCAGACGGCAAGCAAATTGACGGCGATCTGGTAACAGTGCACAACAGGTAACAGTGAGGGGAGAGTGAGGGGAACAGTAGAGCAGTCAACCCTCACTCATTCATTCTCCCCTCCCCTCCCCTCCCCGCCCTTTCCCCTTCTATCCTTCACCTTGTTCTCTCCTTCCATCCTTCCTTCCTCTCTCTCTCTCTCTCTCTCCCTCGTTTACGTCATCCCCTCACTCCCTCTCTTCTTAATTTGTTTTGTTTCCTCTTTCTCTCTGTTTTTTTTCCCTTACACTGTTTCCGTCTATTTTTTTTACGTATGTCCATTGGCAGTGTAGTTTCCTAATATTAAAGTTTCCTAATGCAGTATAATTTCCTAAGTAGTGTAATTTCCTGGTACCAAAGAAGTGTAATTTCCCAATGAAGTGTAGTTTCCTAATGCTAAAGTTTCCTAATGCAGTGTAATTTCCTAAGAAGTGTAATTTCCTGGTACCAAAGAAGTGTAGTTTCCTAATATTAAAGTTTCCTAATGCAGTGTAATTTCCCAAGCAGTGTAATTTCCTGGTACCAAAGAGTGTAGTGTTATTTCCTAATGCTATAGTCTCCCCTTGGGCTGTGAAGTGTTGCAAAGACCCAGCTATGTTAAGTATATTGGTTGAGAGTCCCATTGATTCCCTTCAGTGTGTTGTGAGCACGTCTGACATGCACACCTCCCTCTTTACGATCGTCTTGGTGACTAAACATAAATAAAACTCCACTCATGAGGCTGTCAGTTCACTCTCCTTATCTTATTTATCCTTTATTTATTCCTCTTCCTCATTCTCTTTCTCTTTCTTCATCGTTCCGTCTTTATGATCTCATTTTCTTTTCCTTCTATCATTCGTTTATTTGTCTCTCTCTCTCTCTCTCTCTCTCTCTCTCTCTCTCTCTCTCTCTCTCTCTCTCTCTCTCTCTCTCTCTCTCTCTCTCTCTCTCTCTCTCTCTCTCTCTCATGCACGCCCTACTTCCATAAATATAAATTCTTTCCACATATATGCCATCCACATTTCTGAACCAAAGTGCAGATATACGAATGAATCAACATTTTTTTCCTTCTTCTCCTCTCCTCCCTCCCGCCCGCTGCCCCGCCGACGTCCCTTTCCCTCATCCCATTATACACGGTTTTCATTATAGATCTGAACATTTTTCAATTTTCTTACATGCAAAATAGAAGAAAGAAAAAAAAAAACTAGGTATATTTCCACAATTTCAATCTTTTAACATTTTCTATTTTTATGCCTTGTTGCCCACTCATAACACATCAACAACAACAACAACAACAACAACAACAACAACAACAAAAGGAGGAGTAACGGGAGTAGGAGTAATGATGCAGGGAAGTATGACAGGTGAAGTAACATTAGTCAGTATTAATAGCATGTGTTTGTGGCCCACCTAATACTACCATAATGGCGTCACCTAACCACCACCACCACCACCACCACCACCACCTCCTCCTCCTCCTCCTCCTCCTTCTCATCTCCCTCAGGCGGCGGAGATGACATGAAACCTCGACACATGGGAATGCTGTGTTAACGAGGTGGGAACAGACCAAATTAACACGAAAATGACATGTTTTGATTTCATCCCTGAATACTAATGAAGATGTGGACTTTACGTCTTATCCTGGAAGCAATTGTGTGTGTGTGTGTGTGTGTGTGTCTTTGTGTTTTGCTTTACTCTCATCCATCTTTTTGAGCACTAGATGGATGAGAGGATGAGGTGCATGATGAGGCAGTGTACGAGAGGGAAAGGGAATGTAAAGGGAAGGAAGGAAGGAAGGGAAGGAAGGAAGGATGAATGTGTCGTGTGAATGCAGAGGGGAGATGAGATAGTGAATGGAAATATGGATGTAAAGAGAGGAAGGATGAAACGAGGGGAGTTAATTATGGAGATGAAACACGAATGAATGAATGAATGAATGAAGAAAAAAAGAAAAGAGGAAGATATGAGAAATGTTAGAAATTATAGACGTTAACTTAAAAAAACAAAATGAAAATAAGAATATATATACATCAATCTTCACTCACATTCAATACCACCACCACCAAAATTACTATAACATTAAACGATAAACTGAATTCACTCCATTTATAAGCGTGACGAGGCGACCAAAAAAAAAGAAAAAAAAATTCACCTGAACTCCTAGCATACAAACTCCACCTGCCTACTCCACTACACCTCCATCCACTTTGACCTTCCACCTCCTGCCACTCCACCCTCACACTCAGGTTTCCTCTAGAGGCACCAAATTATCTTAGCCACACTAACGATGGTTAACACTGTCTCTGATCCATGGCTTAGGTACGTCCCCTCACCCTCTCCCCTCTGCCTCTCCCCTCAGCCTCTCCCCTCAGCCCCTTCCCTTCCCTTCCCTTCCCTTCCCTTCCCTTCCTGCCTTGACTAATGACACCTGTAGCCTGTGTCTTCTGGGGCTTAGTAGAATATCTTGTAGACACGCGATCAAACGAAATGTCATTGCTCCTCCAAATATATACTTAAATGTTATAGTAAAAAAAACATTAATAAAGGATATAAACAATAAAAAAAAAGCTTCATAGACTTGAATGCTACAATTGAACCATAAACAAAAGACTGATGCTAGGTTAGGTTAGGTTACGTCTATATAACACACATAAACAGCATCAAAGCTTCACCAAACAAGACTCGGATCACAAACTATGCTTAAAATACTACATCACAAACCACATAAACAAATACAAACAGAACCCACATCACTGCCTTCCAATAGAATCAAATACCACTGCAAGAAATCAATGACCTTATGAACAGATTCCAGCCGCTCACTAAACTGCTCACTGAAGCTCTCTTGTCGTAACCCAGCAAGGGGAGGCGAGGGAAGGAACGTAACTTGGGCACAATGTCACGGCTCGGTCTGGCACGGCGGGAGGATGTTCATGGGGTGGGAAGAGGTGGGAAAGGGCGGAAAGAGGTGGGAAGGGTTGAGGAGAGGTGGGAAATAGATGGAAGGGATGGGAAAGGGTGGGAAAGGGCGGGGAAGGGGTGGGAAAAGAGAGGGGAATGGGTGGATAGGGGAGGGAAGGGCCTGGAAGGGGGTGGAATGAGGCTGGGAGGGGAAGGAAAGAGGCTGGATTTGATGTGAGAAGATAGGTAGCGAGTATTACTGCAGAAGGGGTGATGGGTGATGGGTAATGGGTGATGGGTGAGGGATGGGAAACAGCGTCATCCTGCTCTACATAGCCAAGGGAATGTGGATGAATAGGATGACAAGTGGATGACAGGTGGATGACAAGTGGATGATGTGACGTGATGCCCTTAATTGTTGAAGCTTAACATGAAGGGCAGGTAAAAAGTGACCCCCTCCTCCCCCTCCTCCCCCTCCTCCTCCTCCTCCTCGTCAACGCCCTCGCCGCCCCGCCCATGTCACCCACACACGCACTACCCACGATCGCGCCGCCCACGCCCATCACGCCCATTGCTCCCTGCTTTGTTCCGCACGACCACACTACAACTTTCTAAACCATGGCGTAGCAGGGCACCTCCACCCTACTCCACCACCACCACCACCACCACCACCACCACCACCACCACCACACAACAACAACAACTCCACCATCATCATTATTATCATTATTATTATTATCACAAAGCAGTCTATGTACAGTTTAATGATGACCAAAAGTTGATGTGCATTAATCAAAGCTAATTGTGTGTGTGTTTGTGTGTTTGTTTGTGTTTGTGTTTGTGTGTGTGTGTGTGTGTGTGTGTGTGTGTGTGTGTGTGTGTGTGTGTGTGTGTGTGTGTGTGTGTGTGTGTGTGTGTGTGTGTGTGTGTGTGTGTGTGTGTGTGTGTGTAACTAACTAGATGATCATGCCAATTGACAGACAAACATAAACAAACATTGAAAATAAGTAAAAGTTTAGGAAATCATTGAAGTGTAGCAAGTGGATCCTAGAAACTATTTATTTCTTTTTTTCCCCTTTTTCTTTCTTTTTTTTCTTTTCCTTTTTTTTATGTAGCACAAAAAAAAGGAAAAAAAACAACAATAATGAATACCCAATACAAAAAAAATAAATAAATAAAAAAAAATAAATAAACAAATAAATAAAATCACATACAACTATAATATTACTTACACTTAATATTCCACCAAAGATAAAAAAAAAAATGTTACTTCAGGTTAAAAAAAAAGTATATATATAAAAAAAATTAACATGACCTTGAACTTTGCTATTTTGAGACCCCAGATTCCAGATTCCAGTGATGGATTTCAGTCTCATTCAAAGCGTCTTAACTCTCTCTCTCTCTTTCTCTCTTCTCTCTCTTCTCTCTCTTCTCTCTCTTCTCTCTCTCTCTCTCTCTCTCTCTCTCTCTCTCTCTCAAGGAGGATGTACAGGCGTTGAGAGGGATGTGCGTGACAATACCTTATGACCTTTTCTCAGAACTTTCGTGAGGTTATATCTGAAGGACTCCACACTACTCCACCTACTCCACCCACTCCTGACCTTACACACACTCCATCCACTCCTGACCTTACACACACTCCATCCACTCCTGACCTTCCTCCCTCCATCCACTCCTGACCTAGCTCACTACTAACACACTCCACCCATCCACTCCCTCTTTCCACTCCGTCCACTCCTCACTCCATTCGTTTGAACTGAAAAAAATGAACAAATTACTCGTTACATACATGACTATGGAACCTTAATTACTGCTCCTCATTATGCCCTGTTAATGGGGTGATTAATAGCAGTGTTTAGTGAGCTTTGATGCATAAGTCTATCTGTCTGTCTGTCTGTCTGTCTATTGAGTGGCTTCATAAGAGATATTAGTTTTATTCCGTCAATATGCAATTAGGGAGAGATTACCACCATTGTTTTGGTCATAATTGGCCTAATAATCATCGGCGATTCGTCAGTAAAAAAAATAATAAATAAATAAATAATGATGATAATTTTCCCCCGGTAAATGTAGTAGTGAAAAGCGATGGAAAACCTTAGAAAAATAATAATAATTAGTAAAAAAAAAAATAAGATAAAAAAAAAAACACATACACACACACAATGTACATTTTCATTGCAATTTGCAGAAGTGGACATTAATCTCCAAAATAGTTAAGTTATACGAGAGAGAGAGAGAGAGAGAGAGAGAGAGAGAGAGAGAGAGAGAGAGAGAGAGAGAGAGAGAGAGAGAGAGAGAGAGAGAGAGAGAGAGAGAGAGAGAGAGAGAGAGAGAGTGAAGAATGACCTCAGAATAGGAATGAGGAAAAATGGAAAAGAGATTGAAAGATAAGGATGAAGGGAAGAGCAAAGAATAGAAGGAAGAATTGGATACAGACTGGGAATAAGAGAGAACTGATGAAGGAGGGAATCAGGGCATAGAACGGTGCAGAGAATAGGACAAAGAGGGGAAGAGAGAGGGGAAAACATAACTATCTATCTCTCTCTCTCTATCCTTCCCTTTCCTCCTCCTACTCTCCCAGGCTGAATATTTACCGGAATGTAATGGAATGAGACACAGACAGAACCCATTGAGGATATTCTTTCTACCTTGATTTCGTTGTGCCTCTTGACCTTTTTCCGCCCCCCCAACCCCCCAACCCCCCCCCACACCCCCCACACCCCCCCCCACAAAACCTGCACCGCCCCGCTAAGTGCAGTGGAAATTACACAGGACAACCACCACTCCCTTCCACGTATTTCCCAATCACTTATTATTATTGAGTGGAGGATTGATTGATTGTGTGTGTGTGTGGGGGGGGGGAGGGAGGGGGGGAAATTAATGGAGAAATGTGTGAGTTTGACCCCCCCCCCAAAAGAGAAAATGGATGTGGGATTAACGTCATTTCCATCTAGAGCCAGTGACATGATTCTTCTTCTTTTTTTTTTTTTATTCTCTCTCTCTCTCTCTCTCTCTCTCTCTCTCTCTCTCTCTCTCTCTCTCTCTCTCTCTCTCTCTCTCGCTCTCTCTAATTCACTCATTCCATTTTCCAAGCTTCCTTTCTATTGACTTTTCCAAGATTCATATTTACTTTTCATTTTCTGTAATTTGCTTTAGACATTTTTTTTCTTTTTTCCCTTCTTAAGACGCAAAAGAAGAAGGAGGAGGAGGAGGAGGAGGAGGAGGAGGAGGAGGAGGAGGAGGAGGAGGAGGAGGAGGAGGAAGAAAGAGGAGGAGGAGGGTTAAGACGTATCATCCTTCCTTTCCATTCCTACTTTACCATTTTTCTAGCTTTACGTTTTCTTTCTCTTCCCTTTTTCCCTCGTTTTCTTCGGGGTAACTTTAGCATACATTACATCAGCCATATTGAGCAAGTCTCTCCTAAGTTCCTTGTCCAATTTGTATTTCTCGTCTTTTCCGTGGGTGGGGGGCGGGGAGGGGGGGAAGGGGAAGGAAGGAGGAAATTCCCCACTGACTGTCCCCAAGATTCCCTAAGCCTCACGAGTAGGATGGATTTCTCTGTGTGAAGGAGGGGAAGGAGGAGGAGGAGGGGAAGGTGGGAGAGAAGGAGAGGAGAAGCTACACTGCTCGCCTTTCCTATCAATCCAATGCGTTCACTCTCTCTTTCTTTTTTCCAGTTGAACTCTTTCTCTCTCCTTCTTTCCCCTTACTCCACTCTCCTCCTTTCCCCTCACTCCCCATGGGCCAGGTATCGCTGAATCCTGACACTTGCGTGGGTAAGGAAGGAAGGGCGCGTGACTCTGAATCCCACCGTCAGATGTCGCAGGTGTCAGGCAGGTGTAGTGAGATTTATAAAAAGTGTTATTTTCTTGACTGTTTAGAAAATTGAGTGTGGATAAGAAAGATAGGAAATGAAGAGAGAAAGTAAGATAAAAGACAGGAGAGATGATGATTAAGGAAAATGATAGGAAATACGAAAGGAATTAAGGAAATTATGAATGGTAGAATGACTGAAACTTTAAATTTTGCTCATATAAAAAAACAGAAAAAAAGAAGTATATTTAGAAAGACCTCACCATCCTCGTCACTCCCTTCGTCACTTCCTTCGTCAGGTCCTTCCTCTCCTCCCTTCCTCCAGCAGTAATATTTGAGGCACGAATGTAATCAATAAATTCTCGAGATGGAATTTCAAGCCAAGATGGGCGGCTGTCACGAGAAGAAATAAAAAGAAAACTATCTCTCTCTCTCTCTCTCTCTCTCTCTCTCTCTCTCTCTCTCTCTCTCTCTCTCTCTCTCTCTCTCTCTCTGACACCCTCGTA
>JAPQNM010000041.1:2998223-3015723 GCA_029783475.1 Metacarcinus magister | reverse complement strand
GAGAGGTGGAGGTGGGTGGGGAGAAGCCTTGTTCTATACTACCTTTGATTTCTCACACGTAGTTTATAAGTAGAAATACGTCGTTGATTATATACCAATAGATGTTTTTGTATAATATCTCTTCTTTTTCATTTAATTCTATGTAACCTTCCCCTCCTCCTCCTCCTCCTCCTCCTCCTCCTCCTCCTCCTCCTCCTCCTCAATCCCTCACTTCTCTAAATAATCCCTCGAGACCGGAGAGAAGAGGAAAATTCGATAAAATAAGAAGAACATGAGGAATAAGAATATGGAGAAGGATTAGTTGTGTAAAATTCTTGGCTGGAGGGAGTGAGGCGGATAAGGATGTAAGGAGGAGGAGGAGGAGGAGGAGGAGGAGGAGGAGGAGGAGGAGGAGGAGGAGTTATCAAATCCCACCATATCCTACCAAGTGAAATGCCAGTACACTTTAAAGAGAGAGAGAGAGAGAGAGAGAGAGAGAGAGAGAGAGAGAGAGAGAGAGAGAGAGAGAGAGAGAGAGAGAGAGAGAGAGAGAGAGAGAGAGAGATAATGGAGAGGAGGAGGAGCATGTCCATCAAATTAATCTAAAGAGACTCTACTACCATGAACCTCACTTGATGTGCATACTTGATCCGACACGAGAGAGAGAGAGAGAGAGAGAGAGAGAGAGAGAGAGAGAGAGAGAGAGAGAGAGAGAGAGAGAGAGAGAGAGAGAGAGAGAGAGAGAGAGAGAGATAATGTAGCAAGCAAAACAAAACAACACACACACATACACACACCTAAACACAAGCATACTAATCAAATACAATAATCAGAGCATAGAGAGTGAACAGGTTAAGGAGAAAAAGGCATTAGAACCCACCTAACCCACCCACCTACCCACCTACCTATCTCTTTACCAGCTATCAGACGCCTCACTGCAGTTGTATACGATGAAGCTACGGTTGCTGAATACCGTAGCAGTGAGAAGGGGCAAAGGGTTCTCTAAGTAAGGTCAAGCGTCGTTCCCCGGGACACCGTATAGAGGTACTACTTTGGCTTCGAAGGATGAACTGTTTGCACAAGATTTACATAAGCTTCATCAACGGGGATTCGTTACAGCACACTTATAATCGTCTGTATAAACATGACATTTCTCAAAACCAGACAACTCGAATGGAAAGAGGGAGAGGTAAGGTGAGGGGAGGATAACGAGGAACAGTAGCTAACAAGAAGAATTGGATGATGCTAATTGGGACTGGAAGGCATGAAGGGTAAGGAAGGAGGAGGAGGAGGAGGAATTGGAAAGCCAGATTCTAACAAGATATTGAAAGGTAAGGTCATATTTTTGAGGTTTTTCCACATAGAAAGGACTGGAAATCTATGGGAAAACATGTGATATTTCCATAATCTTAGAAATCAAACGAAAAGAACGCGAAATGGGATGAAATTTGAACCCTCGCTAAACGTTTTTTTTTCTTTTAGGCGATTTTCAAACATACAATTCAAATTCCTCACCAAAAAAAAGACCAAAGAAAAAAATATTAATATAAAATGTGAAAGATACAATATTCACCTCATTTTCTTTTACATTTAAACACAAAATAAAAAAATCCACACGTATTTACAACCCTCACTCCATCCCATCCACACACACTCTAAAATATCCACAAATACCCGCGTGGATATAATAATAAACACTAGAACACCTTACCAATTTCTCACGCAGCCAAACGAGCATCGAGTCCCACAAAAAATTAGACAACCCAATCACCTCATAAACCCCACACAAACCAGACATAAAACTAGACATTTGCCTCCTCCGTCAACGCGAGTCCCTTATATCACTCCTACTGAATACACAAACAAGGACGAAACGAGTAATAAAAAAAGAACATCATTAGCGAACCATTGTGTAGTTATTACCAAGGATCACAGAGGAAGGTGTAGGACGAGGACAGGTAAATGTGAAGTTACAGGTAAACATATAACTCCAAGAACAGACTTAGCACAGAGGGGAAAAAAGTTAGTGTGTTAAGAAGAGGACACAAGTTAAAGAAGGTGGTTTGTAGAGGCAGTCGTTTCTCCCATCCTTATTCCCTCACCTGTTTCTGAGTTCACCTGTCCAACCTAGCAGCCTTGACCCCTCATTCTGCAAGACAGATAACCTTCCACCTGGAGAAACTAAAACAAGTGCAACCTTGTGTAATAACTTCACGCTTTCATGTGTTCTGTTATTGTTATTGTTATTGTTTGTTATTGTTTGTAACGTGTATTTTATTTGTTATATTGTTTTCTTGTCAATTTCTCTCTCGTGTGTATACAATTTCCTTCCCTAACAAGCATCAAGTCTTCAATTAACTCTACCTGTACTTTCCTCTACCTGTGCAAAGACCCCAAGACAAAGGTGACAGGTTAAGAAAATAAAGACGATATGCAACTCTTATCCCCAGAGAGAGAGAAAGAAAGAAAGCAAGAGAGAGAGAGAGAGAGCTAAAAGCCACCTTAATAAAAATAGATACACCAGATTCCTCCCACCAAATCAAGCTAAGTGTTTTCTCCTCAAAATTAAACTCTTGGTCTTAATGGCACAGGGAAGGTTACAGGTACAGAGTCTCGGGGGGGCACTTATCTACATGCTAATCACTCCCACACATTGTCATCACCATTCCTACCATGCCTTTCACGCTAGCCACCCACACACATGCTACAACTGACACCTCCTCCTCCACCTCCTACTTTTTCAACCTTCCATCTTCACCTACGACTTCCTTTCAATTTTCCTCCTACCTACTTCCTTTGTTCCTCCTCCCACCTCCATCCTTTCTCTTCCTTCCTCCTCCTCCTCCTCCTCCTTCGCCACCCACGCACTCAAACGACCACCAGCAGAGAGGAATGAACGCAAAAAGCCACCCGCGAGGCTGTCAATCACACACGTCCATGTATACATTAGCATGCACACGCACACGCACACACCCACACACACACACACACACACACACACACACACACACACACACACACACACACACACACACACTCAAAAGGGAAGAAACATCGAACACAGAACTTACAAGCCTTTCCCCTTTTTTTCCCCTCTCCCCCCCCAAGCAGCCCTCCTTCTCCCTCCCTTCCCCCCCCCTTAAGCAGCCCCCCTCCCTTCTTCGTCTTCTCTCCACCTCTCACCACCTGCAAACAAGCTCAAGATTTATGAACAACCACAACGAGAATGCAAGTCATTTATAAACTTACACAGATGTTTTCTTCGCCTTACGCCTCGTTATCCACTGTCAGAAACCATGTGTGTGTGCGTGTGTGTGTGTGTTTGAGTGTGTGTATGTGTGTGGGGGGGGGGGAGGGGGAGGGATTGGGTGTGTGGGTGTGGCAGCAGTAGGCAGTCTATTCCCAGAGTGTGAGAGGCATTTCAGAAGTAAACATTTATATGGATTTGCCCAATGTCACAGTTTTCACTCCTTACAGAAAAAATGTATCTATGTCTATGGAACTCCTACTACTACTACTACTACTACTACTACTACTACTACTACTACTACTACTACTACTACTACTACTACTACTACTACCATGATCAGTAAGAGGATTAAGAGAACTAGTACCCATTATTTTTTTTCCTAAGAGCCACGTCATCGCTGGAACATTTGAAGAAGAAAAAATATTGGAAGGCACATATGGACACACTGAGACGCCCTTCAACACGACAACACACACACGCCTCTACTCCTTGTGTGTGTGTGTGTGTGTGTGTGTGTGTGTGTGTGTGTGTGTGTGTGTGTGTGTGTGTGTGTGTGTGTGTGTGTGTGTGTGTGTGTCATGGAGAGGCAGTCATTTGTAGGAAGAGTCTCGACAAGCGTCTAACATTGCCTCGAATACTTTGGTCTCCTCCTCCTCCTCCTCCTCCTTCAGAATTTCTTCCAGCACGCCTCTTCCATCATTTCCCTCCTTCTCCCTCCTCCTCCTCCTCCTCCTCCTCCTCCTCCTCCTCCTGCACTGCTTGTCCTCCTCATCCGACATGAAAGGTGAAAATACAAGGAATTTCACACTTCGACTCTCTAAGGGAAAAGATATTATTATTGTTATCATTACTACTACTACTACTACTACTACTACTACTACTACTACTACTACTACTACTACTACTATTACTATTACTACTACTACTACTACTACTACTACTACTACTACTATTACTACTACTACTACTACTACTACTACTACTATTACTATTACTACTACGAGGTATAGGACACTCTTTCCGCCCCTAGAACGGTCCCACAGAAAATGTTTGACTCACGCGAGATGACAAACGTTTCTCAATTTCATGTCTACTTTTACGAGGCGCGTTGACGGGGCTGGAAGGGGCGGAGTGACTAGGCTTCGGGGTGACGAGGAAGGACGATGACAGGGGCAGGGGGAAGGGTAAGGGGACAGGGGGTAGGGTAGAGGGAAGGGAACGATATGAAGGGAAGCAAGGAAAGAGGTCGTGAGGTTGAAAGAGGAGTGAAGGGGAGGAACGAGAAGGGTAAATGAAGGGGTGGCAGGGATTACAGCGGCAGGGGATGGATGCAGAGGGGAAATTGCAGGGACAGTGTTATTTTCCCCTCATCCTGCCTCTTGTCCCCTCACACAGCAGAGTTATAAGTCAACCACAGCACCAGCAAGAGGAGTGAAAAGATAAAAAAGTTGTACAGTTTGAGTGACTGGTAGTTTGTGTAATATTTTAACAGGAAAAACAACTGTCAGCTACATTCCCAGTTCAATTCCCGGGCTTTAAAGGGACTGTTTCACTGTGCACCGTAACATGGAAACACACCGCACCGCACAGCCTCCACACTCCCTCCTTGCCTTACTTTGCCGCGGGAGAAAGAAAGGAAATCTGAACTGTAAAAAAAATATCAGTCATTCCTATTTATCACTGATACTCACTACAACATGACACAATATACGTAGTTAATACATAATTTTGTACTCTATATCACTACCACCACCTCCTGTATCGTGTGTATTATCTAGAATTAGAGGAATATTAAAGGTTCAATGTATAATGTAATTTTAACTCGGTGTAGGTAAATTCCTTCGTGTATTTGGGATTATTGTTTGAACTGGAAACTCGATTGTCAACAAGATCTCAGCAAGTAAATTCAATAAGGTTTCCGGATCCGATTCTATATGTATAGTCTTAATTGGTAATACATTTTTGGTGCGGTTGGTTGCACTGACTAAATGTGGGTGTGTGTGTGGGTGGGTGTGGTGTGTGGGTGGGTGTGTGTGTGTACCGTGACCAGCACAGTGTTTGAATTGAACACGCAAATTTGGCAACACTGGGAAGGAAAGTTTGTTGAGTCACACATTTCAAAACACGACTTAAAGAACGAAGAAAAATATGAAGAAAAACTGAAGGAAAATCATAGCGAACCAAAAACTATAATCAAGCAAATGTATATAAGCAAAAAATGAATAATAAATGATTACCATAATAAATAAATTCAGGATCAACATAAAAAATAATGAGAATATAAATTATATACACATTATTTGTTTGAATGTTTACGAGACAATCGGTCATAACATATTCAACACATTACATCAGACGGAATAAGAATTTAATGCACACAATAAACTGCTGCTCATCGTTTTAATATATATTACTTTATCCTTTTTTGGTCAACTCTTTATATTATTCATCATCATTGCATCTTCAAGGCAAGCGAAAGGAAGAAGAGAACAAGAATATTGGCTACAACTCGACAAACAGGTAATAATATATGTACAGGGACAATAATTTGAGGTTTTCACATTTTCAATTTTATAGCCACTGCATAAATAAATAAATGAATAAATAAATAAAATAAAATATAACCAGACCTCATCCATCACCAAATAAAGTTGTTGGTAAATTTTTTGGAGGGAACAAGAAATAAACGTTGGAAAATATACATCACATTAAACATTTGAACACATTTTTAAGTATGATGAAAAAATAATAATAAAAAAAAAAGTATGACAATCTAAACAAACAACAACTGGAGTCTTGGCATCAAAACAAAACAAAACATCAAACAGTCAATAAAAAACACTCACTCTAACGACCCATTAACCAAACACCATTGCACTGAGTGGCTGAGTCTCACACACACTCAGCATTATAAACTAACTGAAGGTCAAAGGTTATGTATTCCCTTTGTAACCTATAAAACCCCCGTGTGTGTGTGTGTGTGTGTGTGTGTGTGTGTGTGTGTGTGTGTGTGTGTGTGTGTGTGTGTGTGTGTGTGTGTGTGTGTGTGAACTAAGAATTTATATCAATGTTATTATAATCTTTACATTTCTCCTCTTCCTCTTCCTCTTGTCTCTTCCTCCTCCTCCTATTACTACTAATAATAATAAGCATATGAAACCCAAAAGACAGAGAGAAAGAAAAAAATAGAAAAAAGATAGATAAGCAAAGGAAAAATAAAGAAAGAAAAGAAGAGAAAATATGAAAGAAAGAAAAAAGAAAACCACACACACACACACACACACGCCCCCCCCAAAAAAAAAAACGAAGGAAGAGGAGGAGAAGAAAGGCAAAGAAAACTTATCGAGTTTCCTATTTTCTCCCAAACTAATTATACCTGTCTTGGAAAGGTGATGCTTCCCTGAGACACACCTGAGCTGCCTGAGACCTCCCTTTAACTCTACCTCCTAACACCTTACCTTCCCTTACCTTACCTTACCTTTCTCCCATTCCTAGAGCAACATGCCATTGAGGACCCTTCCCCCCCCCCTCCACCCTTGCCTTGCTATAGTATAACCTGTATAAGGACATAAGTATTGGCTTTACCTTGTTAATTACCTAAGAACACCTGAATGTCTTATGGGAGAGTAGTGGAGGAAGAGTAACAGTTGTAAATATGTGTAGTGTAAGATTTCTATGATGTATCTCCTCTTCTTTATCATCTTCTGCTTCTCATGCTTCTTATTCTCCTACTCATTCTTCTTCTTCTTCTTCTTCTTCTTCTCCTCCTCACCCGCGTTTCGAAACACTGTAATCTCCTTCCTAACATCCAATACCCTTTCAGTGTAAGTAATACATACACAGAGGGAAGTGTGCCGGACGGTCATGTCAAGTGATTATTTTGAAATAGATAAGTGTCAAGTTTTATGCACACACACACACACACACACACAGACACACACACACACACACACACACACACACACACACACACACACACACACACACACACACACACACACACACACACACACACACACACACACACACTTACTAACGTTTCCCTATGAACTTTTCTGGGTAAGGCGACTGTGAGAGGAGGAGGAAGAGAAACAGGAGAAGGAGAAGGAGGAGGAAGAGAAAGAGGAGGAGGAAGAGGAGGAGGAAGAGGAGGAGGAGGAGGAGGAGGAGGAGGAGGAGGAGGAATAGGTGGAGGTGGAGGAAAGGTCCTTAATCCCCTCCCAGCCTCAGAGGACGTCATCATTTTGACACGGGAGGTAAAGTTGGTCTTTGGGAAAACTCGTGAAGAGGGGAAAGGTGGGGAAAGGTGAGAGAGAGAGAGAGAGAGAGAGAGAGAGAGAGAGAGAGAGAGAGAGAGAGAGAGAGAGAGAGAGAGAGAGAGAGAGAGAGAGAGAGAGAGAGAGAGAGAGAGAGAGAGAGAGAGAGAGAGAGAGAGAGAGAGAGAGAGAGAGATAATAAAAAAAAAATTACACCACAACGAGAACAGAACGTAACATAACATAATAGCAACGAGAACAACACAACCTAAGAGTAATAATAAGCATGATAGGTCTAGTCTCATCACGCTTAGAGAGAGAGAGAGAACCAACCTCATCCCTTCACCTACACCAACACTACATAGAGAGAGAGAGAGAGAGAGAGAGAGAGAGAGAGAGAGAGAGAGAGAGAGAGAGAGAGAGAGAGAGAGAGAGAGAGAGAGAGAGAGAGAGAGAGAGAGAGAGAGAGAGAGAATCCCCTCCCCTCCCCTCACCTCACCTCCCCTTCTATAGCTGTCACCAAGCAGACATAGAAAGGATATCAGTCAAGGAGTCCTAAACCCGTATTAGTGGGGAGGTTCAGTATCCTAACCTGCACCCATCTGCCCCTCCCTCTCCTCTCCCTTCCCTCAGGTGAGTCGATCAATACGAGCAGCGGGCGGGCGGACAGGGAGGTGATGTGAGCGATGGTGAGGGAAACCTGGAGGAGGCGAGGCTGGAGGGAGGGAGAGGAGAGGGGGATAGCGTAAAGGGAGAGACGGTAGGATGATGGAAGCTGAGGGATGGGCGGTGGGGCACGAAGGACAGTAGGAGTGAAGGATGGAATGGGTGAAATCGGGGCACTGGGATGCTGGAGGAGGACGTGTGTGTGTGTGTGTGTGTGTGTGCTTTTGTGTGTGTGTTGTCTGTGTGTGTTGTGAGGGGAAGCAGGGTTGGTAAGTGGAATAACGTGCAGTGAGGGGGAAAAAGGACCTTGTTTACATGCACTAAAGAGGATCGAGAAAACAAGATGGGACACAGATAACAAAATGACTCCTAACATTCCGCTTGTTATCTCCTCGTTTTCATTTGTTACCCGGTCGTGACTATTCTTGATGTGGTTCATGAATAGATAATGTAATCCCACTTCTACTTCACTATTGGTAACCTCAACATTCCCATCCACTTGCTTGGTATTTAAACACTGTCAAGTCTTCGTCGCTGGTAGAGTATAAAAATTCTCGTCTGGGAACACATCAACCTTGTACACAGATGCTTTTGTCTCCCTTCTCCTTCCCGGAAATAGAAAACGCATCTTGGTAATTTCGTTGAAGCGCAAAATTTATAGACAAATACAACTTTATGAGGTAACAAAATAAAAATAACTATTACTCCAAAAGGAAATTCAATACGATTCACTATCACCTTCAAGACACCAGCAAGAAACACAATACTTTTTATCATCTACTTCAAGAACAAAAATCAAAACAAATCGTGAGTCTGGTGTGGAATCTTATCTTAACCTAATCACCTTTACCTGTAACCTCACCTAATAACCTTAATAACCATCCAGGTGTTCACATTCCTAGAGTCTCAACAGGTAGGTTAGAAGTACGCGACTTAGACACGTTCAAACCTCATCCTGCACGTGTTCAAACCGACGCTTTCCCTCCCCTCAGACAGACACAACGTGGAGGGGAAGAGAATCCTCCTTCAGATTTCTCATAAACCTGTCTAGTACCCCATCAAGAACCTCTCCCATTTCATAAACGATCCCAGCATTCCACTCCAAAACCTGACTCATAAATCTACTGCAACTCCCGCTCATGAACCTGACACGAGCTCAAACAGAAAACGTAGCGAAGTCATTTCTTTTTAATCCCCCGAGACGAGCGTAACGTGACGTGGAGGTGCTTGTGCTACTAAACCATTCAAAGAAGACGATGACTGACGATGACTTATGATGACTTATACAAAACAGTGACAGTGCACGTCTCACCTCCTCATCGTCATGGCCACACACCTCACTACTCCCTCTCCTCTCCTCTCCTCTCCTCTCGTTACAGGTGTGTCTCTCCCTTACCTAACTTTAAGTAACTTCCTCCTTAAGGGGAAGAAATATAAAGGGAAGTACCTGAGCCATGCTTGAAAGGGCGCCTCTACCTTCTGCTTCCCCTCATCTCATCCCCTCAATTGCTGCCCCTCCTTCCCCTCCCCTCCTTCCCCTCATCCACAAATATGCTAAGGTGAAAACTGCTTTAAAACTTATATTAATTTGAGTGCAATGGCAAGTACATGTGTGTGTGTATATGTGTGTCTGTACGTATTTTCATATGTATAAATGAGTTTGTATGCTGTGTGTACGTGTATGTGTACGTATTCTTATATGTATACATGAGTGTGTGTGTGTGTGTGTGTGTGTGTGTGTGTGTGTGTGTGTGTGTGTGTGTGTGTGTGTGTGTGTGTGTGTGTGTGTGTGTGTGTGTGTATGTATGTATGTGTATGCATGTCCGGCTGGAGTGAGGCTGGCAGTGAGGGGTGTTTCTCTATTCTGGTATCAGTGGTTCGTTGAGGTTTATATTTGCACTCCATTGACACATCCTCTTGAAACACTTGACCTCGGTTGTAAGGAGTCACCGAGATAGAACTTCCCTCACCTCTTCAAATATTCAAACAACTCTACTATCATTATTATTATTATAATTATTATTTATATTATTTATTATTTATTATTATTATTATTATTATTATTTAGTAACTCTTGAGAAGCTACTCGAGTATTGTAATGTCAAACGGTCATTTCAAACACAAAGGTCACATACACAAGCACACACACGCACACGCACACGCACACGCACACACACACGCACACACACACACACACACACACACACTTAAATGTCAAGCAAAAGCCAAAACAAGTGCAGTGTATTTTGTTTTACTTCGTTGACTATTGTTTTACGCTTGAGTGGTGTGTGTTGGAGTGTGTTGCGAGTGTGTTGCGAGTGTGTTGCGAATGTGTTGTGAATGTGTTGCGAATGTATTACTAAGAGAGACATAATTAATCGCAACACACAGGTAAGAAGCCCCAATTATCATTTTACTCTTATTCTTCCATTCGTTATGTATCAATCTATCTCCATTTATCTTCACACATCAACACCCAGAGGAGACTTACAACATCGACACATCTATTTTAACTAATTATCTCACTCTAACACACATTCTCACACTCCACACACAAATATCGAATGCAAAAAATGACCACAACCCAGTTTTAAATCTAATCTTTTCCAACATTTACACATTATAATCATCTTTATTAGTAGTTCTCTCAGTCCTCGCCTCGCCGGGTCGTCTAGCAATATATAAGAGTGTACAATGCTTTGATCCCGACACCTGTTACTCCGTGCACCTGCCTTTTGGGGGGCGTGGGGGGTGACAGATGATAATGGGGTGGGTGGAGGTTGTAATGGTGATGATGGGGAGTAATAATGGGTGGTTGAAAGAATATATTGTAGCTAGAAATAGAGAAAACTAAGTAGATGGTTTTTTTAATACAATTTTCGTAGTTTGTTTTAGTTATCATTATTATTATTATTATTATTATTATTATTATTATTATTATTATTATTATTATTATTATATTATTATTATTATTATTATTATTTCAGTAGATATCACGTAACTACCTTTTAAAATTCGAGACCAAAGTGAAAAGTTCAAAGGAATTCAGTACCAAACACACCAGGATCACCACCTTTAGGGATGCCATCACGTTTATAGTGTTACAGCAGCATTAGGAAGGAGTATCACCCTTAAGAACCATGACCACCGCTGCTACTGAGACCATTACCACCCTTAACACCACTACTACCACCACCGCCCTGCCTCCACACACCACGGCAAAGGGTTAATATTAAGCTTGGCTCGTCGTGTTTATAATGAATTTTCCGCTCGACTGCCTTTCTGAAACCCTCGCCGCCACCACCACCACCACCATCACGTCGCCTCAATAAATAAGTAGAACAAGCAAAGAAATAAATAAGTAGGGTAATAAACAAATAGATATATGAGTAAATAAATGAACAGGTCAAATGTTCCACTACTATTATCTACTTTGGGTGAATTATGCAAAAGTTTAGTCGTACGTGTCATTATTTACATTAATTTTTTCCTTCTTTTATTATTACCTGTCCTTCTGATGGCGGTAATGGCGATTAACTTTCACATACCTTCTGTCTCCTTTGTCTTGTTGCTTCCATAATAATAAGTAAGGGAGACTGTGTTGCATATCTGGACGCAATTTAAACAGAAGCACTTCAAAACCCATCTAAGCCAAGACGACCAAGATCATGAGAAACTATTTGTCTTCAATTCCACAAAAGTCAAACGCATCTTGTAACGAGAAGCAAATGTTGGTGTTGCGAATCTTCTCTTGTGAATGTATGATAGAAACGTTTAACTTATTCTCTTTTATTGTGTGTACTTCTTCATCAGCCTTGCCTTCATTATCTATGCATTCTTTATCTTATTTTCCTTCATAATTATAAAGCTAGCGTTAGTAAGAAAGGAAATTACGTGTATATAAAACTTATCACACTCATAATTACTTTCATTACAAGATTATCAACAAAATATCAAAATCATATATACATTTTCTTTACATTTTGGTGCTGGACGACAATAACTTAACTGGTGTTCATTCTTCGCTGCCAGACGCAAAATAACGTGCGTGTGAAGGCATACACTAACCACACCCTTTTGCCCGCCCTAAACACCATCCACAGTTGACAGGACACTAGAAAACCTATCAAGCCAGCCAGCCCAAACCAGCCCAAGACTATGTAGTGGACGGCGGCTTATCATTATAAGAAGACTTTGTGATGTGCCGCTCAACTCTAAGAACCATTGTAAACAGAAAACGTAATGGGGGACAGAATTCCTGATTAGAAATTTATGATAAGTAAAAATGTAGGCTCCAGGCAAATGACACTGTAGTAAATAACAATTAAAAAAGAATGCACATAAAGTTTTTGAAGTCATTAGAAAGTAGTGAGAAGATTTTACAAACAAAAATATACCTGGTTGGAGGCAAGGTTGAGGTGTGTTGAGGTGTGTACCGCCTTTACCTGTGATGGACGCGGGGCTGCTGAAGGGCTAACATCAAGGAACATCAACTCACCTGTAAAGACAAACAAAAGAATTAGTAAAAGAAAGTAATTAGGGATGATGTATAGTTAAAGTACCATTCACACAACACAAAGACACACGCCTCTACTCCCACGCCATAAACAATACCTCTCCTTCCCTTCCTCCCCTTCCCTTCCCCTTCCCTCCTCTTCCTTCCCTTTACTTTCACCACATTACCTCTCCTAACCCCCCTCCATCCCATACCTTCCTGTCATCACTAAATCTGATTACCTGAGTCACTGACATATAATTTCCACTTGCCACACAGCCGGCTTCCACACAAGGCTAAGATAATACATGCTAGATGCTGATTTATGTATGGAGATGCCAGCCTCCTACCTGCCTCCTACGACCCCGAGGACCACCACACTGAGGCAGGACTTCACCAAACCTCCCTCCCTTCTCCTCCCCACCCCACCACATATAAACCAAGAAAACCAGTCACCTTACACACCCCTCCCTCCCTCCCTCTGTGTCTCCTTCCCCAACACAAGTTCACAGGCCTCCCCAGCTATACCTCATCCCCTCCTCCCCCAGGCTCACCCCAGTCTCACCACGACCACCTACTTAGTCGAGTGTCCACTGTCAGCAGGAATGAATGATGTGTCTGGTTTTTGAACAACTCCTGCTTCGTGTCCTAAACCCTTAGTCTCTCAGCCTCACAGTGGACAACACACTAGTTTATCATCACGTTTGACTTGTGTTGTGTTTAGTTTTTTTATCAGTTTTGTTGTTATTGGATATTGTTGGTCGTGTTAGTGAGTGAGTTCTAGTAAAATGATATTCTTGAGCTCATAATCACAGTGTTGAATCCTTTGTTAGCTCCCTGAAGGGCCGTTTAATCCCTTTGATTCGACAGGAAAAACAAGGTAAAGAATATGTGAAAAATGAGGTTTACATTCTTATAGTTCCCCGAAATTCAGCTACAAATGAAAAGCACAAATTGAGCAGCACGTAAGCCATTTTCCATCCTTGTTTTAACTGCAGTAAAATACATTCTAACTTGAAATTCCTCCAATCATTTTATCGCAAACCTTATCCTTTTCAATATTTAAAAAAAAATACGTATATATATATAGAAGAGGAAATTTACTAAAGCATATTATGAATTACAACAGATGACTGACAGCTATTATAATTAATTCGGCATTTCATCAATACTTATTTTTCATGTTTTTTTTTCCTTCATATATATTGCAAATTCTGTAAGCAAAGTAATTTTTTTTTCCTCTATTTAAAATTGATTATTAATAAGGACATGTTAACAACGAGGAGGAGGAGGAGGAGGAGGAGGAGGAGGAGGAGGAGGAGGAGGAAAAATAGAAACGATAGTTGGAATAAGTTAAATAAGGAGGAGGTAAAATAAGACGAAACAGAAAGGTGATAAAGTAGAGTACAAAGGGAGGGAGAGAAAGACAATAGAGGGGAGAAGGAGAAGGAAGAGGAAGAGGAGGAGGAGGAGGAGGAGGAGGAGGAGGAGGAGGAGGAGGAGGAGGAGGAGGAGGAGGGGAAGGAAGGAGCAACTGGTCGGATCACGTGTTTCAGGAAGCAGTATTAAGTTGCCTGTCAACACCCACCTGAATGTCTCTCTTCTCTCTTCTCTCTTCTCTCTCTCTCTCTCTCTCTCTCTCTCTCTCTCTCTCTCTCTCTCTCTCTCTCTCTCTCAACAGGTGTTCAAGTATCGTGTTTTGGTCTTTACGTCACAGGTGTATCGTCACACTGACTAACATTACCTGCACAGGGAAGGTAAAGGTGCCGCTACAGTGCCTCCTCCCAGACCCTTCGAGCTGACTCAGGTAGTAAAGATGAGTCGAGATAACATTGAGAAAACACCTCTGTTCTCTCTCTCTCTCTCTCTCTCTCTCTCTCTCTCTCTCTCTCTCTCTCTCTCTCTCTCTCTCTCTCTCTCTCTCTCTCTCTCTCTCTCTCACACACATGACAATCCTCTCCAGTCTTTCCTTCACTGAATACTCGATGGAGGCCTTGAGTGTGCCCCAGTGGGAGGAAAGGACGAGGCAAGGCATTAGTGGCTAAGTGACTCCTCGTGTCTCCTCCTCCTCCCTTGATCACCGGTTCGAATCCCCGTGCCTTGCCTTGTCTTTCCTCTTCCCTACTGACTCCCTTATCTGTGTTATCTATCCATGATTCTGTTTAACCATTAACCATTAACACACACACATATACATACACACATACACACATACATACACAGGACAGGATTTTCAGTCAATTTGTCAGTCAGTTCACAGTTATTCATGCATTTGCTCCAGTCAGTCAGTCAGTACTTCACGAATTCAGTCAGTCAGTCAGTGAGTCAGTTAGCCTACCATCAGTCAGTTAGTTAATAAATCAGTAAGTCAGTCAATCATTCAATTCAGTCGTAGTCAATTTATTATCCAGTCAGCCAGTCCACCTGTCAGACCATCAATTAGTCCTCTTCACCTGACGCCTCGCTCTGAATCAATGAACCTCGTCAACAAAACAGTTTCGGACCAACGTCATGAAGCATCGAACCGCTAGTGCTTCATCCACGCAAACAACATATTTTTGGCTCTATTAACTCCTTCTCTTTTATCAATCTACTATATATCTTTCGTCAAGTTGAAGATGAAAGTGTTGCTCTGATTACACGTTTTCTATGTCAATGTCTATGGTAAGTTATGGGGTTCTAATGTATATTGATTTTCTCCCTTGGGTTTAAAAATACACTCAAGGTCACTGGTTGTATAGACGATGAATATTTATAAGTAATTGAATATACGTGATTAAAAGTTTGCTACAAGTCTTACGTTGCTATTACTACTACTTATGAAACTAAAAAGTAGGGAAAGTATAGATGATTAACACTAAGAGTCAAAAATATCACCAATAATACAAAAAAAACGATGAGAAACTAAAGATTATTAACCAAACGAGTCCAAAATATCACACAAAAAAAATAAATAAATAAATAAAAATGAAAAACTAAACATTATAAACAAAACGAGTAAAAAAACAAAACACCAAAACACGAAAAAAAACAATGAAAAAAGCAAAACAAGTCAATGCTATCACCAAACACCACCGCATCACCACACGCACCGGATGTAAACCTTCCCAAACAAACAAGGAAGGAAGTGAAGTGAAGTGAAGTGAAGTGTAGTGAAGCTTGAGTCCATTCAACGCAACACCACTTCACTTTACGTTCCTCCACAACGCCACTATTCAAACACGTCACTTCCTTCAGGAAATACCATAGTGGCCCTGCGTGTGGCACTGAGCAGCTAGCTATGTTTACTGACCTTTCCCTTGCATTGCCTAAGCTCTCCCACCACCACCACCACTACCACCACCACCACCACCACCACCACCATCGCCACCACCACCACCACCACTACCTTCCAGTTTTGTTTAATAGTTACTAAATACTTCTCCATCGTTTCATAGTCTTGGAAACTATGTAAAGTAAAGTATAATAACATAATGATTTTAAAAAGTTTATTATAATTAATGTTGTTGTTATAGAAAATACTTAAATATATGAAAAAATAAGGTTAATTTAGCGGTTTAAAATGTCTTTTTTTTGCGGACGTAAAATCCTAAAAATGTGTTTATATTCTGATTTACAATTAATTACACGCAAAAAAAACTAATAAAAAGTCGTAATCCTATTAAATATTTGTCGTACAGGAACAAATTAGGTAGCAATGGTAATAAAACAAAACAAAAGACTAACTGACTAATGCTATGAACATCAACAACACAGAGACAAACACACACGGAAACATCCCATTTAAGTCCATCGTGCAGCAATTGTTAGTTCAACGCTTCATAGACTTGCAAATGTTCCCTCGAGTACAAGCAGCCATCAGTGCGGGGATGTAGCAGCGAGACTGATGGCACAAGATCAATCAACGCCAGTACTAACGGTGACTCCCATCCATGTAGTACTTCAGAAACTTCCAAACTTCTCATCGTTAAAGTCAAGATGGGAGGAATATAGTTCGTAAGATTTATATCGATGTTGTATTATTTATATTTTCACAGGTAAGGTTATATATAAAAATAACAAAAAAGTGTTTAAATTACTACTACGAAAAGTACTCTTAAAAGGGCATAAACTAATTTGTTTTTGAATAGACACTCCTAACAGTCAATTAAAAAGGATACAACACACACACACACACACACACACACACACACACACACACACACACACACACACACACACACACACACACACCATCTCACTCAACAATCCGCACTTGAACACAAATATAAAAACAGCCACGCATCGTCGCTCTTAATATTATTCTATTTACACGCCTCACATTACCACTGATATATATAAAAAAGGAGAGGCTGGATCTATATATAAAACTGGTCTGCTATTTGTAAAGCATGTATATTTATGGTTGATGGGAGGTCAGTGGACAACCAGGAGGAAGAGGAGGAAGAGGAGGAAGAGGAGGAGGAGGAGGAGGAAGAGGAGGATAGAGGGGTCATTTAGGGCGTGTTCCCTCTAATCTATCACAGGTTGACAGGTAAAGGCAGCTCCTCCTTGTCTCTCCGCTAAGTGCAAGGAGGTACACGGGGAAAGAGAGTGTGAGAGAGAGAGAGAGAGAGAGAGAGAGAGAGAGAGAGAGAGAGAGAGAGAGAGAGAGAGAGAGAGAGAGAGAGAGAGAGAGAGAGAGAGAGAGTCACATACACACACATACATACACACACACATACATACATAACCTCCTTCCTTTATAGTTTTCGGGCCATCTCGAGTTACGTCATCTCTTGTCCAAATAAATGAGTCTTGCTTATAATTAAATGAGATTCTTCGTCGAGGACACTCACTTCACTTCCCCTTCAC
>JAPQNM010000041.1:2960723-2993223 GCA_029783475.1 Metacarcinus magister | reverse complement strand
AGAATAACAATAAAGATAACAAGGATAACTACCCTTAATACAGCCAGGGATAACAGAGAAGCTCACATCCTAGTAGTTTGTAAGCCAGGTTGAGTTGAGTAAGTTGACAACCATTATCAAGTCTCAATAGAAAGTCAGTCAATGGCTGTATCAGTGGCGAGCAGAAGACTTGACTGACTCACTGACTGACTGACTGACTGACTGACAGACTGTGGATGACTGACTTTCTTTGTTTCCTTTTCAATGGTGGATTTACCGGATTTACCAAATAACATTGATACGTTATATTGTGTAGATTTAGGGTAGGTCATCTCTATGTATTTTTGTCATAGACCAGGCAGTAAAGTTAAATAATGGTTATTTCATTATTGTTAGGTAAGTAAGGGTGAAATACAGTTTGATATTATAGTAATCAGGAAAATAAGGCCAGATTCGTGTTCAACATGACCGAAAACCTCATTGTACCAATTTTCATGAGATTCAGAGGTGTGAAAATTTGCATGAAATTTTGTAGGGTACACCCTTAGAATTTGTGACATAAATCATATGTTTTGAAATAACTCGAAAATTATGGGGTTTACATAAAAATCGTATTGAATGAAAAAGAAAGAACGGGAAACGCACATTCTATTCAGCTATAGTGAAATGGAATTGAAATGTAAATATAGATGTAGGAGTGTAAAGTATTATACATTAATATCTTTCACAAAATTTCAATTTTCTTCATAAGTATTAGTGTTGTTGAAAAAATTATTTCAGTATGAGATAGACATGATCAAACTCCATAACTTTACTTCTATACAATGTTTCTATAAGACTAATATTTACGAAGTAAAATAGGAAAAAACTTTTTCGACCTAAATTCTGGTGGAATTTACGGGCCACAAAATGAAAAATCCAAATATTATAGTAATGACAAAATTAATTTCAGGTTTGTGATCAGCATGCCCAAGAACCCCTTGGTAGGAATTTTCATGAGTTTTGTTAAAATATTAACACAAGCTTAACCTAACCTAACTAATGTTTCCCACACATTTGAGTTTTAGCAGTGGCGGATTTGCCGGGGGCACCAAAAAATAAAGACTATTGTGAATATATATATATATATATATATATATATATAATATATATATATATATATATATTTTCGTTTCAAATACCATATACACATGTCTCGACAAATGTGTAATTTTTGTTTCATGCCCCACCAGTCAGAGGTTCTGGATTCACCCCTGCCTTTTCCTCCTTCTCTCATCCTTTCCATTTTTTTCCATCCTCCTCCTCCTCCTACTTTTTTTTTCTTCTTCCTCCTCCCTCTTATACTCTTCCTCTCCTCACGCACTTTAACCTTGTGTGTGTGTGTGTGTGTGTGTGTGTGTGTGTGTGTGTGTGTGTGTGTGTGTGTGTGTGTGTGTGTGTGTGTATGTGTGTGTGTGTGTGTGTGTGTGTGTGTGTGTGTGTGTGTGTGTGTGTGTGTGTGTGTGTGTGTGTGTGTGTGTGTGTGTGTGTGTGTGTGTGTGTGTGTGTGTGTGTGTGTGTGTGTGTGTGTGTGTGTGTGTGTGTGTGTGGTTTTAGCTAACCTACACACTCCTATCTTCAATATATTTTTTGCTCTCTCTCTCTCTCTCTCTCTCTCTCTCTCTCTCTCTCTCTCTCTCTCTCTCTCTCTCTCTCTCTCTCTCTCTCTCTCTCTCTCACTATTTAAATATTAATCCATCATATTCCTCCTTATTTTTTTCTAACCTCACGAACCAACTCAATATTTTTTCCCTCTCGTTTCCTCCTCCCAGACTTCTCTCTTCATCCAACCATAGCCAATTACTCTCTCTCTCTCTCTCTCTCTCTCTCTCTCTCTCTCTCTCTCTCTCTCTCTCTCTCTCTCTCTCTCTCTCTCTCTCTCTCTCTCTCTCTCTCTCTCTCTCTCTCCCTCACTTGGTCGTGCCTGGATCCGTCAAGCTCAGATTAAGTCTAAAGTTAAGAAGAAAAACGAATAATCATCCACAGCTGTTTATACCGCTGCTCACACACACACACACACACACACACACACACACACACACACACACACACACACACACACACACACACACACACACTTACACAACTCAACTCTTCACATCCACCTCTTCTTCTTCTTTGCTTCACTTCGCCCTCTCCATATCAAAATATTTATCAGTAATTAACACACCCACACACACACACACACACACACACACACACACACACACACACACACACACACACGCTAATTCGCACTCAAGAACACCTGAGAATGCAATCACCTGTGGAAGGATAATTATAGCAATTCCTTCAATCTTATCAATATCGTTATGTAGGAGTTAAATATTTTGTATGTACGTATATTTTTGTTGAATGTTTACTTATGTGTATATTTTCTGCGGGGGTTGTAGGTGACGAAGATGAGGTTAGATTCAGGTGTAAATGCAGGTGTAAATTAAGGTGTAAATGAGGTGTACATTCAGGTGAGGAGATAAACAGGTGTGTAAGGAAAAGAAAATAGATAATGATGATAATGGTGTGAATTTAATGTGAGTATTTATATCATTATATCTGCAGTCTTCCCTCCCTCCCTCCCTCCTGCCTGTCTGTCTGTCTGTCTGTCTGTCTGCTGGTCTATCATGCTGGTGTTCTCTCTCTCTCTCTCTCTCTCTCTCTCTCTCTCTCTCTCTCTCTCTCTCTCTCTCTCTCTCTCTCTCTCTCTCTCTCTCTCTCTCTCTCTCTCTCTCGTCAACGTCTGAAGCAAAATGAGAAAACAATTGAGTTTTTTCTTATCTCTTGGGTGTTACGAAGACTCTCTCTCTCTCTCTCTCTCTCTCTCTCTCTCTCTCTCTCTCTCTCTCTCTCTCTCTCTCTCTGCATGGGGTAGCCAGGTAAGGCAAACTTAGTATTCTCAGAGTAGAAAGAGAAGGATATACTAAATTGCCTCTTATTCTTCTCACAGATACTTGCTCCTCTCGTATAACGTACATACATACATACATACATACATACATACATACATACATACATAGAAGCATTCAGACACACACAGCCTAAATAATATCCCTTTTATAAGTCAATGATCTGTTGTCTTGTCTTGTTTTCTTCGGTAGATATCTTAGTTTTCCTTCTCTCTCTCGCTGTCAGTCTCCAAAAAAAAATTCCCGCATAAATGTCAGCACTCGGTCATACGTTTTCTGTTGGTGATCGTAAGTGATCGTAGACTCTCCCATTGGATTCTCATTTTAGTAGATCGTTATTCTACAAACCTACGAACCTCCTACTAAAACTACATTATATACGCCACTTCGTTGTGTCTTAAACTGTAGATAAATGCGAAGAAAAAGAAAAAAAAAGTGAGGACGAGAGGGAGGACTGAAATATAATCGTAATTTAGCGTTGTATTGTGTGAAGCATTGTAACTTGAAAACTATAAAAATGTTGAATATATTATGATTATATTTCAATCGGTGAGTACATGGGGCGAGAGAAAGAAAAAGAAAGAGAGAGAAAGAGAGAGAGAGAAAGAAAGGATGAAAAAGTTTTATAAATCCTTCGTCTCTAGGTAAGTAAGTTAGATTAACACCTGTGGCACAAAACACCTGCCTCCCCCCCTCACCCCACCCTACCCTCCACAGCCACAGCCACACGGGGAAGGTACAAAACAAGACGGTACTTTATGGGTGAACAGTCTCATCGCTCCCCGTTTTCTTCCTCCACTATGTTACATTTGCACACACACACACACACACACACACACACACACACACACACACACACACACACACACACACACACCGCCGTACCCTCACATTCTCAAGGGCACACAACCCACAACCCACGCGGCCGAAGAGGAACAGTGAATGCTAAATATAAGGAGTTCGAATCTAAATCTGATCACGGACCCAATTATCAAGTTCGTCAATAAGTTCTTAGATTTTTCTGCTATACACTTGTTGCCGCCCATTCCACCTTTACTCCACCTTGCACTCCACCTTGCACTCCACCGCACGTCCAGAGAAAGAAGCTGCTGTGTGTTTGCTGTTCATGTAACCAATGCAAGTACGGTCACCTCCCTGATCTATTATGCATGTATACATATATGTGTGTGTGTGTGTGTGTGTGTGTGTGTGTGTGTGTGTGTGTGTGTGTGTGTGTGTGTGTGTGTGTGTGTGTGTGTGTGTGTGTGTGTGTGTGTGTGTGTGTGTTGCATTGTCATGTACACAGTAATACAGGTAAGCCCCTTGAAGGCAAGATGTGGGTCAGGTCTGTCTTTCCAGCAAGGAGTGGCCAGCTCAGGCAGCAACTTATTTCACACCAGCAACTTATTTCACACCAGACAAGGATAAGCAACAGAGGCGAGGGAAACCTAAGCCTTCTGCACCTTTAGGATACCAGGACAATCCAACCCTTTGTTCCCTCCCTCTACACCCTACAAGACCGAACCTGGAACGCCTACAGAACCATTCCAGGCCGTTGTTTCTTGGCGGCGCTGGTTACTGGTCTTGTCTCGACCAGCCAAGAAGAAAGTGCCTCTTAAACCCGTCACCAGGTCGTTCAGGGTGAGCTCAGAGCCAGTCTCACCCCGGCCTCTCTCACGCACCTTGAGTAATAGTGTTCTTTATGGTCTCGTGTTCTCTACCCACCACTTCTCACCCCTCCTCCTCCTCCTCCTCCTCCTCCTCCTCCTCCTCCTTCAAAATTATGCTTCACCCAAGGATAATTTTCTGCATATATGTCGATAGAGGTGACTGTGTATGATTATTGCCTTGTGTTCTGTCCTATTTGAGTGTGGAGAGGCCCAGGGAAGGTCTGTGAGGCAGGGTGTGTGTGTGTGTGTGTGTGTGTGTGTGTGTGTGTGTGTGTGTGTGTGTGTGTGTGTGTGTGTGTGTGTGTGTGTGTGTGTGTGTGTGTGTGTGTGTGTGTGTGTGTGTTATAAGTGGAGGTGACACTCACGCTTCAATTTATAGAAAAGAAAAATTTGCCTTCCTCACCAATTTGTGTCACTCTATCTCTTTGCCTCCACCTGAACCATCCACACGACCGAAGGAACAGTGTGTGGAAGAGTGTGGGAAAGCTACTCTTATGATTTTTCTTCTCCTCTCCTCTCCATCTTTATCAGCATCCTCCCCCTTCCACTATTCTTTTCCTCCTTCCTATTCCCTTTTCCCTTTTCACTGTCCCTTTAATTTAATTCCTTTCCTCTTCTCCTTCCCCTTCATGTCCTTTTCTTCTCCTTCTCCCGTTTATTCTATCACACTTATAATTTCTTTCACTTCCTTCCTTTCTCTCTCTCTCTATCCTGTATCGTCTCCCCTCTTTCCTCCCTCTTCCCCGCCGTTCCCCTTAGTGGATATCGTTAATCAGTCACACAAAGGTACCTACAACGCTCAATACACGGTTCATTACTTCATTCCCCCCAGAGAGGTGACCGCATCTCTATTCACCTCCAAAACGAGACATGGACGTGTACGAAACTATATCCCACTACTTATACATTGTTATACTTATATTCTTAAATCAGGGTAATAATATGAACGTTGGCACACTTCCTACGTGGCTGTGACCGCCTGGAGTCAAGGGAAGCGTTAAGTAGGTCACGTAATGGCATGAGTTATAATTAATAATGTGTAATGAATACGTGTGCAATGAGCGGTGACTGCGTTAAAAAAAAATATATATATGTTCGTTTAATTAAAGAATTCTTCGTATCGACCTACCACTGCTGCTTTCAGTCTATTTTTTGTTTTTTTTTGTTTTTTTTTGGGGGGAGCCTTAACCCCATGCAGACTGAGCTTCAAGGTTCAGTGGGTGGGCGGTGATGCTGATGGGCGGGTGATGGGCGTGAGAGAGAAAAAGGCGTGAGGTTAGATTCTTTATACTTGGTAGCCAGCTTCACCCTGTCCCTCATTCCTCACACACACCTCCTTCACCCTTACCTAAGCTTCCTTCACCCTACCTTCAGCATCCTTTATTCTTTTATCTTACAGGAGCATCATTCATCCCATCCTTAAGCTTCTCATCCTTCTCATCCCTCCCTCATCCTTCACTCCTCATCCTAGTCTCCCTTCCCATCCCCTTCTCTTCCTCCCTAGTTGTACAATCGAGTTTCCGGTAATTACAAAAGCACTTTAATTACCTACATACACTGTCAACACTTACATAAACACACATCCTTCCCCTTTGATTTACAGCTACAGATATCCTTCATTAGCTATCCTACAACTCTCCTTTCCACTCCTAAGTTCTCCATCTCATCATCCTCCTCTCTCTCTCTCTCTCTTACATTGTCATTATCATCTTCATTTTACTCTCTTTATTCACATTCACTGTCCTCCCCAATTCCTACTCCTCTTTCTCCTTTACCACTGCCAACTCCTCCTCCTCCTCTTCCTCCTCCTTCCTCCAGTTCCATTCATCTAGAAATCAATATTTTCTTTGACAAACCAGATAGTGCTCAATCTTCCCTTTCAGCAAGTACGTGAAGACCACAATGCAAGGAGGTAAATAATCGAGACACAAACAAGAGAGAGTGAAGGCAGCGTGAAGGATAATGAGACGGAAAAAATAAATAAATAAATAAATAAATAATAATAACTTATAGAATCATCCACTGAACAAGAAGAACAAGAGAGATAGGAAAGGGAGATTGATGAGACTGAGATTGAGATGAGATGAATTAACATGATGACAAGGACACAAGTAATAACCTTAGTGAACAGTATTGACTTTCTGCTTAACTAACCACTGTGATATCAGAAGGTTCGGTCCATCACACACACACACACACACACACACACACACACACACACACACACACACACACACACACACACACACACACACACACACTTGCCTAAACATCATGTGATCAGCTTAGGACAGATAAACACACACACACACACACACACACACACACACACACACACACACACACACACACACACACACACACACACACACACACACGTAATGTATTATATGTATAAGTGAGTGTACATAGCAGGATCAACGAGCTGCCTGACTTGCAAATCCTAAATGGTGACGAAATTCAAAATGGTGATATTGACTACAGAACAGGAGTCAGTGTTATAATTGTTAGTATGAATATATAGTATGTAGATGTTAAGATAAGTTCGGCAAATAATATTGAAATGAACTTATACATATACATACATATACATACATACACGAATACCAGGATGTACTAATACCTGTAATATTCATGTATGTATAATCTCAGGTATAGTGCCACAGCCTAGTGCCATCCCCCCTTACCTGGTGTATAGCGGGGCGGTGCGAGGCTCGGTTGGCACTCACTTATCTCACTGTCCTGATGCCTCACCTCACACGCACACTTCACGATCTCCTTCAAGCCGTCTCGCGAATCGCCCGACTACACAATTCCCGCCGTAGTTACACTTGTTAAACGATGTCGCTTTGGGCTTTGTAATAATTTCTGTCTGATTCCCTCGATCTGGCCACAAACCGTCAATCAATCTGCCCAACCACTTGTGGCTTTCTCGAAACAGTATTCGTCTAAGTGAACGTAAATTCGCACGATTCTTTAAAATATTTCCGACGTTAGTATTCAAGCACTTAATCCTGTATCACGATTTCCAGGGTAATAATGCGAACCAATTGAAGGGAAAAACCGATATTTCAATGCTATTTTAGGCGAGTTACCCCGTGGGAGGCGTGTTCCGTTCACACAAGTCACCTGGCTAGCAGAAGACTGTTTACTAGCAGACCAGTTCACCGCTTCCTCCCGCTGCTGTCCCACCACCCAACACCATTACCACTTATCTCACACTTCTCACGCCTCTATCTCTCCCTCTACTCCCCTAACACACATCACACCATCTCCATAGGTTATTACTACACAATATGAACCAGTTAGTTAATACAATCAGTTGGAAATGTTAATAATAATCGAGTGTTAAATGAGAAGCATCGTACACGGTCAGGCTGCGAGGCTCGGGAGGAGGGTGAGGCAGCGGCATCTATTGGGTGAAGGAAGAAGTGAGGTGCGCGCTCACAGAGGGATCAGGGAGTGTACGCAAGTGATGCCGTCCAACACCGCAAACATCATCACGATAGCCAACGACCTCACTGTGACCTAAAGAGACTGTGATTCCTCCTATTATAATATCCTATGTAATTTCTAATACGATCAAAGTCTCCTGTAACCTTCTAATTTTATGGTATTTAACCACAACCCTTCAATTTCCTCTCCACATTCACAAACTCAATCCTAAACACAGGAGTAAGTCGGGTAATTAAAACAAATGCTATTAAATACGTTAAATCCTATATAAATGGTATTGTAACCTCGCAGGGACATCATAAAACCCGCCAACATAGAAGTACTGTTAAATCTCGATGATCGCCTAGTCAGCAACACTGTGAAAAGGTTGCTTAAAAATCGATTCGTCTGTTGTAAAACGTTGCTGCCAGATGTACATTCACAGTGGATAAAACATATATATAGAGACTCAACATTTATTTAACCTCCTAAAACTAAGGCGGGAACACAAGCAGAGGAAGTAGGAGGAGGAGAGAGAGGAAGGGGCGGCAAGGATTTTCTCTCTCCCGCCAAGACACAGCGGGAGGGAGGGAGAGCGGTGGAAGGAAGAGGAGAAAAGGAAGAGAAAAGAGAAAGGAAGAGAGAGAAAGAAGAGATATTAAAATAGCTCATTTCCATTTTCCTTCTTCCTAAACTACAACGCCAAACACTCGACTTACTAAAGACATTGTATATAATTGTTTTTCCTAGTAAGGCCTGGCGATAAATTTCTTTCCTTTAGCCCTGCACCACAAATGATTGCCTCCCTTCAATTATTCTTTCCTAAACACACTGCCGATGCCTTCCTTCCCAAGCACCCCAGTAAAGCGTAGCATGACGGAAACAAACGAGGCAGACAAGACGGAGAGCCAGGAACAATTTGCAGCCAAGATAAACAAGGGTAGCCATCTGTCACACACACCCACAAACAAACACTCAACGGACAGAAGCTTGTTTACTAGCTAGAATCTAAGAATAATCAAGTTTGTACCGACTACTCCTCAACATCACCCACAACTATATCAAAAAAAGTGAACGCTCTCTAATCGAGTCTTCACAACAATATATTTGAGACTCGACCCAACATTTACAGTGGAAAAGGATAAACGGTTACTGTATAATCCTGCAGCTTGGTATTGGCGATGTAGTTAATGAAGGGAGCACACAGAATTAGTGCCTCTCTTAAAGATTTGAAGATTACAACTTACGATCAAACTTGCCTATACTTATTGTGGGAGCTCCAAGGTTAACGACACCCCATGGTTTCACACACACACACACACACACACACACACACACACACACACACACATGGAGCAATACCACCAGCATCAGTGTTTGTGTGTGTGCGTGGGGTGCATAGGAAAATCTCAGTACTTCCTCTCACCTTAAAAGGACTAATCAAGGGCTACATAAATCTCCAGATGGGTCATTTAGCCTAAGTCTTTTTAAATACATATAAGGAGACGCAACGCCTTACCCAAACCCGTTCTGCGCGCCAAGACTATTGCAGCTACTGATAAACTCAACATTATTTGCTTTGGTGGTGGCTTTTGTAGCTTCATTCGCGTTGAGTAGCAATTCCGGGACCTTCTGAATATAAATGATGTCTTTTTCCAACGTAAATATGGAGTGAATCTGATGTATATAAACACTAAGGAGATGTAATGAATAATGCTCCCTAATATATAGTCCTTAGATACATATAATAAAAGTCAAGGTACAGGAACTATCTATTTATAAGTCAATAAAGTGTTTGATGTCAAGTAGTCTGAAGTTTGAGTATAATATTCAAGAGCTATCAGGTAACGGGACACACACTGCACGTCATAACATTAGTCTACCTTAACGCTCTCCCAACACCCTGCCCTCAAGTCCCCCGTGTCTGGCTACAGGGTCGTAAAGTAAGCTATACAAGTGAGGTGGAAGGAGGTATTCGTAGTGTTGGTCAGCGGTGAAGGTGCGCAAGAACCGGGAAAACTATGGAGGTTCTTATAAAGTTTCTCTCAGCAAACATGTGAGATAAAGTAAAGAAAATGTTTAGGTTTTACTGATATTATGAAACTCTACGGACGCCGCCTTACATTTCATATATTCAACACCTACGCCATAAAAAAAAATTGTCAACAGGATTTAAAAACATAATTTATCATCATTCAGTAACTTCATATTATAAACATAAATAAAAGCACCAAGGAATAATTGTAGATTTTAATAGTATGTGTAGCTGTGGGGAGAGTGAAGGTGTGGGGGAGGGGGAGGGGAGGGAGGGTGAACTACCTATGTCTACTTTACCACACATCAGGATCACTACTAAAAGGTCTTATCACTATCACCCTCTACTGGACGCCACACGGGAGGGTAAACGAATTGGCTCAGTCCCCCAGATAGAAAGGAAAACGTACCACTCTCAGAGAAAACCGTAGTAGAGGTACAGGAACTATGGCTTCTTGACTTTTTTATCTAATCACTGCGATACATCCTCTTTAAGTACAGGTCGAGGTGCAGGTGTTTGTCCACCCACTGTATAAATGCACTTGAATATGGCAGTGAGTTCTAGGTAGCCATACAAGCCGTTGAGTGAGGATAACGAACCTGAGTTTTTTTGTCAGGCAGTAAATATGTTGACTGGAGAGACGAGGACAAAGACGAGAGGAAAAATATGCTTCCTCAGGCCGTATTCTGCTCATTTAACTATGTAGGAGAGAAATTAATGGATCCATTCGTAATTACTCCACTAATTAATGAAAGCGAAGAGCATGACGGAAGAATGACATGATGAATTATGAGCAAAATTCGTTCCTATATAAACTAATGTCGGATTGCGAATATCAGTCCATTTGTCTCGTCCACAAATTAAAGTAATGCACAGGATTTTTGGGCAGACTAAAGTAGAGGAATTTTATTAACTATATATTTTATTTTTGTATTGTAGAGTGAGAAGAGGAAGCTAGGAAGTGAAGAGGAAGGGAAGAAGGATAGGGAAAGAAAAAAATATGGAAGAGTTTTATATCTGCTTTGGCCTTCACCTGGCAATTCTAAATGATATATTGATAATGCCACCAATAAAACACAGGTAATTTGTCTGAGATGAATGAAGGGAGGCTGGGAAGGGAGGGTACAGGTGTGTGTGTGTGTGTGTGTGTGTGTGTGTGTGTGTTTTATTACCACACACACATCTTATTTCCCTCCCTTACACAACCATAAACAAGTGACATGCGATCTTAAAGCACTCCATATATCAATTCACTAATCTCAAATATTATAAAAAGATCGAAAAATAATATAAACTTTACCTTTGAAACATTTGGAGAGGACACTCATCATTTTCCTCTTCTCCTTCACACCCATCCCAGGAATATACTCCTCACAGGACGAGGAACGAAACTCCTTCATGTTATAAAGTCTCTTCAATAATTCCTTCCTTATATCTCGCCAAGGATACACGTTGAGCCAGAACACCACACACCACGCTAATGAAATAACTGCACCTCCTTCTATAACCATATCATATCAATATCATTATCTATGTTATCTTCTAGTGTCTACAACGTAATAGTGCAATGGTTGACACACAGACATATCTATTGTTTTTGTTATTAGTACAATATCACACACAGGTATGCAGGTTATATTCCTACATAGTCAAAAATTATCGTACACATTCTTGTCCTATTTGATATGCGGTGAACCTCAGCTCATGGTCTAGGTATTATCTATTCAAATGATAAATGCAATAACACAATATATATTATCCTCTTTATCTATTTTTTTTTTACTGTTCATGTACGTTTCATGTCGTGTTTGTATAGTGTGAGTCAAAACAACTACGCATTGGGATTATTTTACAGTGGATATATAATGAACATAATAAAATACATAAGATTTCTGTTGTCAAATCGAAAACAACGTAGATGAATTTTAGTTTCTCTAATGTGTGATGGAAAGAAATATAAATAACATTAAATTTGAACCTATTCTTTCATACAAATAAATGAAAGTAAAGTAAAGAATGTCTATCTCTCTCTCTCTCTCTCTCTCTCTCTCTCTCTCTCTCTCTCTCTCTCTCTCTCTCTCTCTCTCTCTCTCTCTCTCTCTCTCTCTCTCTCCATAAAAAGAGAGAGTAGTAAAGCGCAGTAAATAAAGAGAGAGAATCCGTCTGCTTACCTGTCCAAATCTCACACCTGAGCCTCACACTGCAACTCACCTGTAGGGTAAATAAATTATACATTATTAGTAAAAAAAAACAGGTTAAAATATTACAAAAAAATCATGTAAATACAGAATTGAAAACTTATTAGACGATGAGACGAGGAAAAAGAGAAATAGTGAGAGAGAGAGAGAGAGAGAGAGAGAGAGAGAGAGAGAGAGAGAGAGGAGGAGGAGGAAGAGGAGGAAGAGGAGGAGGAAGAGGAGGAGGAAGAGGAGGAGAAGGAGGAGGAGGAAGAAAGGGTAACTGTTTAATTATAAGTAACTGTTTGTAAAGTGTTAGGTTAGGTTTTCTAAGTAAGAGGAGAAAAGTAAGGTAAGGAAGTGGAAAGTTATCTAATATTAAGAAGAGATGAAGGAAAATGAGTAAGTAGAATGGGAGAGAGAAAGCAAGAGAGAAATAGAGACAGAGAAACAGAGAAACAGAGAGACAGAGAAACAGAGAGACAGAAACAGAGAAACAGAGAAACAGAGAGACAGAGAAACAGAGAAAGAGAGAAAGAGAGAAACAGAAACAGAGACAGAGAAACAGAGAAAGAAAGAAAGAGAGAAACAGGAATGGTCTATAGCAACACGAGCGATAGAAACCAGTTGCTATGGCATCGCTAATGAACGGAAAAAAAAGGAAAATAAAAAAAAACTCATATATCAATGGCATTTTATCACAGTTGAAAATTAATGGACGCAGTGAGGAGGAGGAGGAGGAGGAGGAGGAGGAGGAGGAGGAGGAGGAGGAGGAGGAGGAGGAGGAGGAGGAGGAGGAAGGAAAATTGTCCTCACTTATCATTGCGAAATCCTTGTCCTCATCAAAATTTTTAGACATTTTCAAGTTTAAGTTCAGAACGAAAATTGACACAGGAGAAAGTTGGTCATATTTCTTTTCGATCTTTTTTCCAATTGATTTCTGTTAAATTGAAGAAGTGAACGATGCCAAAGGAAACGAAATGGAGGAATCACTCTTTTACTCCTTTCTTCCTTCTTTCCTTCCTTCCTTCCTTTCTTCTCTCTCTCCTTCTTCCTTCATTCTATTAACTAAACTCTTACAACCAATTCTCTTCTGGACTTCACACCATCATTATCTAAGTTTCCTCACCTCCCTCTTTTACTCTCCTTCTCTCCTTCTCCTTCCTTTATACCTTCCTTCTATCACTTTTATCTCCTCCTTCCTACTCCTTCTCCTTCCTTCACTTCCTTCACTTCGTTTTCCACATCGTTTCACCTTAATTTTCCTTCCTTCCTTCCTTCATGTCTTCCTTAGCAAATAGATGACCTTGGGATGAGCCACTGTGTCAACCAGGAACACATAGGAACACATAGGAAGAACAAACAGCAACAGGCCTGCTGGCCCTTACGAGGCTGTTTGTGAGTACACTATCTAATCTAGAGTGAAGGATACAGGATAGTAAGGGTGAAGGCTTCTCTCCCCAGCCATGGCTGGCAGGGAAAGGAAGGCTAACCAAGACCAGACTATCACTATTGTCACTACCACTACTGCTACCACTACTTCCTGGCAAGCGATGTCAGGCCACTAGCGACGTCTTTTGAATCGACATTTCGTAAGTTAGGTACATCAGGATGAACATACTCAAAAGTTTGCTACGTTAACGGATAGTATTTTAGTTGTGGATTGGCTTCTAAGTATTTGTCAAGTCTATTTTTGAACGTAGTAATTGTTTTACTGTCGACGACATTGGCGGGCAGGGAGTTCCAAACGTTCACGATCCGATTGAAAAAGAAGTGCTTGGCTTCGTTTGATGTGAATCTTTTACCAGTAATCTTAAAAGAATGACGTCTTCTTGTTATATTTGATCTATCAAAAGTAATGTAATCTTCTGTATTGATATTATCGAATCCTTTGATTATCTTGAACATTTCAATTAAATCCCCTCGCATCCTTCGTTTTTCTAGGCTGAATAAGTTTAGTTCTTTAAGTCTTTCTTCATAAGGTTTATTTTTCAGCCTTGGAATCATTTTTGTTATTCTTCGCTGGACTCTTTCCAGTTTGTCAATGTCCTTTCTGTAATATGGGGACCAGAACTGTACGCAATACTCAAGATGGGGTCGTACTAGTGAATTATGCAGTTTTAATATGACTTTTTCTTATTTATTTTCGAAAGTACGCCCAATAAAGCCGACCAATCTGTTAGCAGTTTTAACTACCTCTGAGCAATGTTGACTGGGCTTTAAATCGTTTGATATTGTGATTCAAGGATCTTTTTCCATGTTTACTGTAGAAAATGGTTTACCATTCATTGAGTACTGAACGTGATCATTATTTCTTCCGATGTGTAGTACCTTGCATTTTTAACGTTAAATTTCATTTGCCATTTATTGGCCCAAGATGTTAGTCGATCTAGGTCTGATTGTAAGACTTCTCTGTCAATTGTCGTAGTTACTTTGCTGAGAATTTTCGTATCGTCAGCGAATTTCGATATTTTGCAAGTGATCCCATCATCTATGTCATTAACATATATCATGAATAAGACAGGACCAAGCACTGAACCTTGTGGTACGCCACTTTTTACGTTTAACCATTGAGAGGAGACACCGTTTAAGACTACTCTCTGCTTACGTTCAGAGAGCCAGTCCAGAAGCCAATTGTAAATGCTACCAGAGATACCGTGAGTCATTAGTTTATTAAGCAATCGTTGATGAGGTACTTTATCAAAGGACTTTTGAAAATCCAGATATATGACATCTACTGCTCTGCTTTCATCGTACGCGTCAAAAACATTGTGGAAGAATTCTAATAAGTCAGTTAAACATGAACGTTTATTACGAAAACCATGCTGTGAGGGTTTTATTATATCGGTGTCTTCAAGGAATTTCACCACATTGTCACGAATGATTGTCTCCATTAATTTACATACAACTGATGTCAGACTGATTGGCCTATAATTTCCAGGTTGTGACTTGTCCCCCTTTTTGAAGATTGGTGTTACATTTGCACGTTTCCAATCTGATGGAACTATACCATCTCTTAAGGATTTATTGAATAAGATTGTAAGCGGTTTACTGATCAGAGTCTGTTTGATTACTCCTGTAGTGTACATAGCCTTCCTTTGACCTTAAATGCTGCTGCATCAAGATAACGCTCTTTAGAATTAGGTATATAGAGGCAGAAAACAATTCGATTCCCACCACTCGCTCGGTCATGACCGGCCGATCAAAATCTTCACTACTGACTCTGTCACCGGTGCCAATGGCTATGGAAGTTATTTATTTTCATTCTTAAATGCTGCTGCATCAAGATAAGGCTCACTAAAATTAGGTATATAGAGGCAGAAAACAATTCAATTCCCACCGCTCGCTCGGTCATGACCGGCCGATCAAAATCTTCACTACTGACTCTGTCACCGGTGCCAATGGCTATGAAAATTATTTATTTTCATTCTTAAATGTTGCTGCATCAAGATAAGGCTCACTAGAATTAGGTATATAGAGGCAGAAAACAATTAAATTCCCACCGCTCGCTCGGTCATGACCGGCCGATCAAAATCTTCACTACTGACTCTGTCACCGGTGCCAATGGCTATGGAAGTTATTTATTTTCATTCTTAAATGCTGCTGCATCAAGATAAGGCTCACTAGAATTAGGTATATAGAGGCAGAAAACAATTCAATTCCCACCGTTCGCTCGGTCATGACTGACCGATCAAAATCTTCACTACTGACTCTGTCACCGGTGCCAATGGCTATGGAAGTTATTTATTTTCATTCTTAAATGCTGCTGCATCAAGATAAGGCTCACTAGAATTAGGTATATAGAGGCAGAAAACAATTCAATTCCCACCGCTCGCTCGGTCGTGACCGGCCGATCAAAATCTTCACTACTGACTCTGTCACCGGTGCCAATGGCTATGGAAGTTATTTATTTTCATTCTTAAATGCTGCTGCATCAAGATAAGGCTCACTAGAATTAGGTATATAGAGGCAGAAAACAATTCAATTCCCACCGCTCGCTCGGTCATGACCGGCCGATCAAAATCTTCACTACTGACTCTGTCACCGGTGCCAATGGCTATGGAAGTTATTTATTTTCATTCTTAAATGCTGCTGCATCAAGATAAGGCTCACTAGAATTAGGTATATAGAGGCAGAAAACAATTCAATTCCCACCGCTCGTTCGGACATGACCGACCGATCAAAATTTTCACTACTGACTCTGTCACCGGTGCCAATGGCTATGGAAGTGATTTATTTTCATTAAAAAATGTAATGCAGTACTTTTATTGCAGTGTCAAGCTCCATCGAGAGGATATGATAGCCATCAGTAACCCGCGTATACTCCTACACACGACACGTTACCCCGTAAGGAACACATATTGTCTTAACGTCCACGAATATTCTTGTAATGACTGTTACAGCTCAAAGCAGTTCATAACTAAGCCTTACGACACGTTTAACCATCTTACAGACCCTCGTGGATGTCTAGAATTGACCTCAACATATGGTGTATTTTCTGTCATTTTTTCTACTCCGGGAAATTTTTTGCAAAATTTCCTCTTCGATTTTGTTTTTTTTAAACTATGTTGGACATGGGAATAATGTAAGACTTTCAGCATAGTTTCAGTTAATTTCACCAGAAACTTTTATTGCTATAAATGAATTTATTTGGGTTAAAACAGATGATAAAATCAGTATGGTGGATCTAATACTTTACCAATGTTGATGGAAAAGATATCAGATATTCCTTATGAAATTACCAACTAATAAACAAAGCACTTTGTTCAATTGGTATCTTAGCTTAGAAGCTAATATTGTTTGTTTAATGATATCATTATTTTAGTAGATAACTATTTTTCATGAGATAGATACCGATCAAATATAACAAAGAGTTATATTGTGAAATTATAAATATTTTTCTCCTCTTTTTAAACCCTATCCCATTCCAATCCTGCGTCTAGTTTCTTTTTTCATTATTTATAATCTACGTAATTTACGTGAGGACGTAATATATATTTTCTTAATATTGTGTTTATCAGTACTTGTTACATACCATAAGGATCAGAAAAAGGTGCAGATTTTGAAGCATTGCTTGAAAATTCAATACGAGTAAAACGAAAGGAGTTACAACTAGTTTAAGTAGAACATATGATGAAAACAAGTTTTTATACACTATTTCAGGATGGCAGAGTCTGTTTGATTACTCCTGTAGTGTACATAGCCTTTCTTTGACCTTCTTAAATGCTGCTGCATCAAGATAAGGCTCACTAGAATTAGGTATATAGAGGCAGAAAACAATTCAATTCCCACCGCTCGCTCGGTCATGACCGGCCGATCAAAATCTTCACTACTGACTCTGTCACCGGTGCCAATGGCTATGGAAGTTATTTATTTTCATTCTTAAATGCTGCTGCATCAAGATAAGGCTCACTAGAATTAGGTATATAGAGGCAGAAAACAATTCAATTCCCACCGCTCGCTCGGTCATGACCGGCCGATCAAAATCTTCACTACTGACTCTGTCACCGGTGCCAATGGCTATGGAAGTTATTTATTTTCATTCTTAAATGCTGCTGCATCAAGATAAGGCTCACTAGAATTAGGTATATAGAGGCAGAAAACAATTCAATTCCCACCGCTCGCTCGGTCATGACCGGCCGATCAAAATCTTCACTACTGACTCTGTCACCGGTGCCAATGGCTATGGAAGTTATTTATTTTCATTCTTAAATGCTGCTGCATCAAGATAAGGCTCACTAGAATTAGGTATATAGAGGCAGAAAACAATTCAATTCCCACCGCTCGTTCGGACATGACCGACCGATCAAAATTTTCACTACTGACTCTGTCACCGGTGCCAATGGCTATGGAAGTGATTTATTTTCATTAAAAAATGTAATGCAGTACTTTTATTGCAGTGTCAAGCTCCATCGAGAGGATATGATAGCCATCAGTAACCCGCGTATACTCCTACACACGACACGTTACCCCGTAAGGAACACATATTGTCTTAACGTCCACGAATATTCTTGTAATGACTGTTACAGCTCAAAGCAGTTCATAACTAAGCCTTACGACACGTTTAACCATCTTACAGACCCTCGTGGATGTCTAGAATTGACCTCAACATATGGTGTATTTCTGTCATTTTTTCTACTCCGGGAAATTTTTTGCAAAATTTCCTCTTCGATTTTGTTTTTTTTAAACTATGTTGTACATGGGAATAATGTAAGACTTTCAGCATAGTTTCAGTTAATTTCACCAGAAACTTTTATTGCTATAAATGAATTTATTTGGGTTAAAACAGATGATAAAATCAGTATGGTGGATCTAATACTTTACCAATGTTGATGGAAAAGATATCAGATATTCCTTATGAAATTACCAACTAATAAACAAAGCACTTTGTTCAATTGGTATCTTAGCTTAGAAGCTAATATTGTTTGTTTAATGATATCATTATTTTAGTAGATAACTATTTTTCATGAGATAGATACCGATCAAATATAACAAAGAGTTATATTGTGAAATCATAAATATTTTTCTCCTCTTTTTAAACCCTATCCCATTCCAATCCTGCGTCTAGTTTCTTTTTTCATTATTTATAATCTAAGTAATTTACGTGAGGACGTAATATATATTTTCTTAATATTGTGTTTATCAGTACTTGTTACATACCATAAGGATCAGAAAAAGGTGCAGATTTTGAAGCATTGCTTGAAAATTCAATACGAGTAAAACGAAAGGAGTTACAACTAGTTTAAGTAGAACATATGATGAAAACAAGTTTTTATACACTATTTCAGGATGGCAGAGTCTGTTTGATTACTCCTGTAGTGTACATAGCCTTTCTTTGACCTTCTTAAATGCTGCTGCATCAAGATAAGGCTCACTAGAATTAGGTATATAGAGGCAGAAAACAATTCAATTCCCACCGCTCGCTCGGTCATGACCGGCCGATCAAAATCTTCACTACTGACTCTGTCACCGGTGCCAATGGCTATGGAAGTTATTTATTTTCATTCTTAAATGCTGCTGCATCAAGATAAGGCTCACTAGAATTAGGTATATAGAGGCAGAAAACAATTCAATTCCCACCGCTCGCTCGGTCATGACCGGCCGATCAAAATCTTCACTACTGACTCTGTCACCGGTGCCAATGGCTATGGAAGTTATTTATTTTCATTCTTAAATGCTGCTGCATCAAGATAAGGCTCACTAGAATTAGGTATATAGAGGCAGAAAACAATTCAATTCCCACCGCTCGTTCGGACATGACCGACCGATCAAAATTTTCACTACTGACTCTGTCACCGGTGCCAATGGCTATGGAAGTGATTTATTTTCATTAAAAAATGTAATGCAGTACTTTTATTGCAGTGTCAAGCTCCATCGAGAGGATATGATAGCCATCAGTAACCCGCGTATACTCCTACACACGACACGTTACCCCGTAAGGAACACATATTGTCTTAACGTCCACGAATATTCTTGTAATGACTGTTACAGCTCAAAGCAGTTCATAACTAAGCTTACGACACGTTTAACCATCTTACAGACCCTCGTGGATGTCTAGAATTGACCTCAACATATGGTGTATTTTCTGTCATTTTTTCTACTCTGGGAAATTTTTTGCAAAATTTCCTCTTCGATTTTGTTTTTTTTAAACTATGTTGGACATGGGAATAATGTAAGACTTTCAGCATAGTTTCAGTTAATTTCACCAGAAACTTTTATTGCTATAAATGAATTTATTTGGGTTAAAACAGATGATAAAATCAGTATGGTGGATCTAATACTTTACCAATGTTGATGGAAAAGATATCAGATATTCCTTATGAAATTACCAACTAATAAACAAAGCACTTTGTTCAATTGGTATCTTAGCTTAGAAGCTAATATTGTTTGTTTAATGATATCATTATTTTAGTAGATAACTATTTTTCATGAGATAGATACCGATCAAATATAACAAAGAGTTATATTGTGAAATCATAAATATTTTTCTCCTCTTTTTAAACCCTATCCCATTCCAATCCTGCGTCTAGTTTCTTTTTTCATTATTTATAATCTAAGTAATTTACGTGAGGACGTAATATATATTTTCTTAATATTGTGTTTATCAGTACTTGTTACATACCATAAGGATCAGAAAAAGGTGCAGATTTTGAAGCATTGCTTGAAAATTCAATACGAGTAAAACGAAAGGAGTTACAACTAGTTTAAGTAGAACATATGATGAAAACAAGTTTTTATACACTATTTCAGGATGGCAGAGTCTGTTTGATTACTCCTGTAGTGTACATAGCCTTTCTTTGACCTTCTTAAATGCTGCTGCATCAAGATAAGGCTCACTAGAATTAGGTATATAGAGGCAGAAAACAATTCAATTCCCACCGTTCGCTCGGTCATGACCGGCCGATCAAAATCTTCACTACTGACTCTGTCACCGGTGCCAATGGCTATGGAAGTTATTTATTTTCATTCTTAAATGCTGCTGCATCAAGATAAGGCTCACTAGAATTAGGTATATAGAGGCAGAAAACAATTCAATTCCCACCGCTCGCTCGGTCATGACCGGCCGATCAAAATCTTCACTACTGACTCTGTCACCGGTGCCAATGGCTATGGAAGTTATTTATTTTCATTCTTAAATGCTGCTGCATCAAGATAAGGCTCACTAGAATTAGGTATATAGAGGCAGAAAACAATTCAATTCCCACCGCTCGCTCGGTCATGACCGGCCGATCAAAATCTTCACTACTGACTCTGTCACCGGTGCCAATGGCTATGGAAGTTATTTATTTTCATTCTTAAATGCTGCTGCATCAAGATAAGGCTCACTAGAATTAGGTATATAGAGGCAGAAAACAATTCAATTCCCACCGCTCGTTCGGACATGACCGACCGATCAAAATTTTCACTACTGACTCTGTCACCGGTGCCAATGGCTATGGAAGTGATTTATTTTCATTAAAAAATGTAATGCAGTACTTTTATTGCAGTGTCAAGCTCCATCGAGAGGATATGATAGCCATCAGTAACCCGCGTATACTCCTACACACGACACGTTACCCCGTAAGGAACACATATTGTCTTAACGTCCACGAATATTCTTGTAATGACTGTTACAGCTCAAAGCAGTTCATAACTAAGCTTTACGACACGTTTAACCATCTTACAGACCCTCGTGGATGTCTAGAATTGACCTCAACATATGGTGTATTTTCTGTCATTTTTTCTACTCCGGGAAATTTTTTGCAAAATTTCCTCTTCGATTTTGTTTTTTTTTAAACTATGTTGTACATGGGAATAATGTAAGACTTTCAGCATAGTTTCAGTTAATTTCACCAGAAACTTTTATTGCTATAAATGAATTTATTTGGGTTAAAACAGATGATAAAATCAGTATGGTGGATCTAATACTTTACCAATGTTGATGGAAAAGATATCAGATATTCCTTATGAAATTACCAACTAATAAACAAAGCACTTTGTTCAATTGGTATCTTAGCTTAGAAGCTAATATTGTTTGTTTAATGATATCATTATTTTAGTAGATAACTATTTTTCATGAGATAGATACCGATCAAATATAACAAAGAGTTATATTGTGAAATCATAAATATTTTTCTCCTCTTTTTAAACCCTATCCCATTCCAATCCTGCGTCTAGTTTCTTTTTTCATTATTTATAATCTAAGTAATTTACGTGAGGACGTAATATATATTTTCTTAATATTGTGTTTATCAGTACTTGTTACATACCATAAGGATCAGAAAAAGGTGCAGATTTTGAAGCATTGCTTGAAAATTCAATACGAGTAAAACGAAAGGAGTTACAACTAGTTTAAGTAGAACATATGATGAAAACAAGTTTTTATACACTATTTCAGGATGGCAGAGTCTGTTTGATTACTCCTGTAGTGTACATAGCCTTTCTTTGACCTTCTTAAATGCTGCTGCATCAAGATAAGGCTCACTAGAATTAGGTATATAGAGGCAGAAAACAATTCAATTCCCACCGCTCGCTCGGTCATGACCGGCCGATCAAAATCTTCACTACTGACTCTGTCACCGGTGCCAATGGCTATGGAAGTTATTTATTTTCATTCTTAAATGCTGCTGCATCAAGATAAGGCTCACTAGAATTAGGTATATAGAGGCAGAAAACAATTCAATTCCCACCGCTCGCTCGGTCATGACCGGCCGATCAAAATCTTCACTACTGACTCTGTCACCGGTGCCAATGGCTATGGAAGTTATTTATTTTCATTCTTAAATGCTGCTGCATCAAGATAAGGCTCACTAGAATTAGGTATATAGAGGCAGAAAACAATTCAATTCCCTACCGCTCGTTCGGACATGACCGACCGATCAAAATTTTCACTACTGACTCTGTCACCGGTGCCAATGGCTATGGAAGTGATTTATTTTCATTAAAAAATGTAATGCAGTACTTTTATTGCAGTGTCAAGCTCCATCGAGAGGATATGATAGCCATCAGTAACCCGCGTATACTCCTACACACGACACGTTACCCCGTAAGGAACACATATTGTCTTAACGTCCACAAATATTCTTGTAATGACTGTTACAGCTCAAAGCAGTTCATAACTAAGCTTTACGACACGTTTAACCATCTTACAGACCCTCGTGGATGTCTAGAATTGACCTCAACATATGGTGTATTTTTGTCATTTTTTCTACTCTGGGAAATTTTTTGCAAAATTTCCTCTTCGATTTTGTTTTTTTTAAACTATGTTGGACATGGGAATAATGTAAGACTTTCAGCATAGTTTCAGTTAATTTCACCAGAAACTTTTATTGCTATAAATTAATTTATTTGGGTTAAAACAGATGATAAAACCAGTATGGTGGATCTAATACTTTACCAATGTTGATGGAAAAGATATCAGATATTCCTTATGAAATTACCAACTAATAAACAAAGCACTTTGTTCAATTGGTATCTTAGCTTAGAAGCTAATATTGTTTGTTTAATGATATCATTATTTTAGTAGATAACTATTTTTCATGAGATAGATACCGATCAAATATAACAAAGAGTTATATTGTGAAATCATAAATATTTTTCTCCTCTTTTTAAACCCTATCCCATTCCAATCCTGCGTCTAGTTTTTTTTTTCATTATTTATAATCTAAGTAATTTACGTGAGGACGTAATATATATTTTCTTAATATTGTGTTTATCAGTACTTGTTACATACCATAAGGATCAGAAAAAGGTGCAGATTTTGAAGCATTGCTTGAAAATTCAATACGAGTAAAACGAAAGGAGTTACAACTAGTTTAAGTAGAACATATGATGAAAACAAGTTTTTATACACTATTTCAGGATGGCAGAGTCTGTTTGATTACTCCTGTAGTGTACATAGCCTTTCTTTGACCTTCTTAAATGCTGCTGCATCAAGATAAGGCTCACTAGAATTAGGTATATAGAGGCAGAAAACAATTCAATTCCCACCGCTCGCTCGGTCATGACCGGCCGATCAAAATCTTCACTACTGACTCTGTCACCGGTGCCAATGGCTATGGAAGTTATTTATTTTCATTCTTAAATGCTGCTGCATCAAGATAAGGCTCACTAGAATTAGGTATATAGAGGCAGAAAACAATTCAATTCCCACCGCTCGCTCGGTCATGACCGGCCGATCAAAATCTTCACTACTGACTCTGTCACCGGTGCCAATGGCTATGGAAGTTATTTATTTTCATTCTTAAATGCTGCTGCATCAAGATAAGGCTCACTAGAATTAGGTATATAGAGGCAGAAAACAATTCAATTCCCACCGCTCGTTCGGACATGACCGACCGATCAAAATTTTCACTACTGACTCTGTCACCGGTGCCAATGGCTATGGAAGTGATTTATTTTCATTAAAAAATGTAATGCAGTACTTTTATTGCAGTGTCAAGCTCCATCGAGAGGATATGATAGCCATCAGTAACCCGCGTATACTCCTACACACGACACGTTACCCCGTAAGGAACACATATTGTCTTAACGTCCACAAATATTCTTGTAATGACTGTTACAGCTCAAAGCAGTTCATAACTAAGCTTTACGACACGTTTAACCATCTTACAGACCCTCGTGGATGTCTAGAATTGACCTCAACATATGGTGTATTTTTGTCATTTTTTCTACTCCGGGAAATTTTTTGCAAAATTTCCTCTTCGATTTTGTTTTTTTTAAACTATGTTGGACATGGGAATAATGTAAGACTTTCAGCATAGTTTCAGTTAATTTCACCAGAAACTTTTATTGCTATAAATGAATTTATTTGGGTTAAAACAGATGATAAAATCAGTATGGTGGATCTAATACTTTACCAATGTTGATGGAAAAGATATCAGATATTCCTTATGAAATTACCAACTAATAAACAAAGCACTTTGTTCAATTGGTATCTTAGCTTAGAAGCTAATATTGTTTGTTTAATGATATCATTATTTTAGTAGATAACTATTTTTCATGAGATAGATACCGATCAAATATAACAAAGAGTTATATTGTGAAATCATAAATATTTTTCTCCTCTTTTTAAACCCTATCCCATTCCAATCCTGCGTCTAGTTTCTTTTTTCATTATTTATAATCTAAGTAATTTACGTGAGGACGTAATATATATTTTCTTAATATTGTGTTTATCAGTACTTGTTACATACCATAAGGATCAGAAAAAGGTGCAGATTTTGAAGCATTGCTTGAAAATTCAATACGAGTAAAACGAAAGGAGTTACAACTAGTTTAAGTAGAACATATGATGAAAACAAGTTTTTATACACTATTTCAGGATGGCAGAGTTTGTTTGATTACTCCTGTAGTGTACATAGCCTTTCTTTGACCTTCTTAAATGCTGCTGCATCAAGATAAGGCTCACTAGAATTAGGTATATAGAGGCAGAAAACAATTGGAGGAGGAGGAGGAGGAGGAGGTGGGGGAGGAGGAGGAGGAGGTGGAGGAGGAGAGACAATATTAATATAACCTTAGGCTGTGGATATTGAGTGGCACTTCGCAAACACACACACACACACACACACACACACACACACACACACACACACACACACACACACACACACACACACATAGTGAGTTCACGTTATATAATTAACTGAAAATAAAGCCATAAAAAAACACACACTCGCTCCTCTTATTATACTCCAACGGGACCAGATTATAGTAAGTTAAATGAGACACTTAAGTATTTTCAACCCGGGTATAAGCTAGTCAGTTTATCTCCATCGCACTAGGCAAGGGTGTGTGTGTGTGTGTGTGTGTGTGTGTGTGTGTGTGTGTGTGTGTATTTGGCGCCAAAACTGTTACGTATGAATAGAGTATAAAGTGTTGATGGTAAATGTAGACTTGACGCCTCTTAGAGTGACATAGTGACGTGTTAGCTAAGGGAAAGGAAGAAATAAGTGAAAGATAAGAGGGTGAGATAAGGAAGGAGACGTGGAGGTAAATAATTGTTGTCATGAATATGGTGGAGAGAGAGAGAGAGAGAGAGAGAGAGAGAGAGAGAGAGAGAGAGAGAGAGAGAGAGAGAGAGAGAGAGAGAGAGAGAGAGAGAGAGAGAGGAAGGGGGCGTATACAATCACCAGCTTTTTATAAAGATTCACAACACAATGGAATTTAATTTTCAACTCTCCTCCCTCGGTGTGTGTGTGTGTGTGTGTGTGTGTGTGTGTGTGTGTGTGTGTGTGTGTGTGTGTGTGTGTGTGTGTGTGTGTTTGATCCTCGTAATAACCAGCTTCGTTAGTCGTCACAAAACAAGAAAACATTTAGCGCCACTGATGAGGAAAAACGACACGACGAAAAACCTCAACAAAGATTTCGTTCGTCGTTTGATACTTCGGAAAAATCACCGAGAGAGAGAGAGAGAGAGAGAGAGAGAGAGAGAGAGAGAGAGAGAGAGAGAGAGAGAGAGAGAGAGAGAGAGAGAGAGAGAGTATAGCGTTGCCCAGAATAAAGGGAGGATTATGCACACACACACTTGGCACTCGAGAGAAACAAAGGAATATCTCCAAACTTATTACATTTCATCTCCGTGAGTCAAGAAGATAGGAAGGCAGGAAGAAGGGAGGGAAGGAAGGAAGGAAGGCATGAAGGAAGGAAGGCAAGGAGGGAAGGAAAGCAAGGAAGGAAGAAAGGCATGAAGGAAGAAAGAAAGGAGAAAGAAAGGAAGGAAGGAAGGAAGGAAAGGCAAGGAGACAGGTAGAAAACATTACACGTTACCTTAATCAAGTTCCTAATTGATTAAGTTAGTTAGTGTTAAAAAGCTACAGTGTGTTTCAAAGTGTTTATAATGAGAGTGTCGACAAGAAATATCCGTTGTAGTTGTTTGGAAGCATATTTTGAAGGGTTGGAAAGTGTCAAAAATGTGTTCAAATGGTTGGTTGTCTCATGGCGCTGAGTGATGGAGGAGACAAGGGGTGCAAAGTTGGCTCCCCACGAGGATTGGGGGATTAGGGATGACTATGGAGGGAAACTATTCTCTCTCTCTCTCTCTCTCTCTCTCTCTCTCTCTCTCTCTCTCTCTCTCTCTCTCTCTCTCTCTCTCTCTCAGCACAATTCATCTATGACTACTCTGTTTTTACACAAGTTCACGGGCTACATTAAGAGGCCGGAAAAAAGTCCCCGTAGTTTTTGCCCGGAGGAGGTAGGAGTCACGCTTATTGTCGTCGATTCGAAGCTACGTTAAGGAGGTCGAAACTTTTAATGCGTAGATGTTTGCTGTTGCCTTCCTTCGACATCCTTGAGTCCTTATCTTTGTCTTGTTCTGTGTCCTTGTCATCTACATAATTCCCTCATGATGCTAATTAGTGTTTTAATTGAAGTCTATTTTTGTTGTTGTTGTTGTTGTTGTTGTTGTTGTTGTTGTTGGTTTGAGATTCCTATTACGTGTTGCTTTTCTTTTGTCTGTTTTTATGTTTGTTTGACTGTCTGTATTTGTCAGTGTATTTATCTATCCATTTGTCATGTCTGTTTTTATCTGTCTCTCCTCCTCCTCCTCCTCCTCCTCCTCCTCCTCCTCCTCCTCCTCCTCCTCCTCCTCCTCCTCATTACCGCATGGGCTCCACTTCCCCCCTCCATGTTACCCCAGCCAGAGGGTCGCTGTTAGTTGGGTCAGACACACACACACATACACACACACACACACACACACACACACACACACACACATAGGCAACAACCATCATATGTAGTCTCGTCCCCTCACACAGCCTCGCTCACTTCCTCGACCTTCAGGAGGCGCCACTGAATGTCTCACACAAACACAAACACACACACACACACACACACACACACACACACACACACACACACACACTCAAGTCTCGTGCCAGAGTACTCACCACCCTAGCCCTTGCCCAGCCCTGCCCCGCCATCCAAAGCTATTGAATATTCTGACATAACCTATCTATACCATTGACACTAGTAAGGGTTAAGTTAAGTAAGGCGACGAGGGAAGGTGTGGTGAGGAGTGTGATGTTTATAAAGACTACTGTACGTGCCCAAGGGATGATTGCTGGTGCCTGCCTATCCCCGAGCACACACACACGCACACGCACACACCCACACACACACACACACACACACACACACACACACACACACACAGTTAGTTACTTCTGCCAAACGACCCGACGAAAGGAGAGAAGAGAACACACTCAAGCACACACACACACACACACTCAGCCTCCAACTATTTCAACATCACACGTGCCAAAACACACACACACACACACACACACACACACACACACACACACACACTGACACCCCCCACACACACACACACACACCTTACCTGAACTATCATACCCAGAGTCACGCGAGGACGAAGACGAGGATGGTGTAGGCAAAGTCCTGCTTCTAGACGAGTAACTACTAAGTACATCCTCTTCATCCTGCCTACGGGGTGTCCTAGAGGAGTCCCCAGAGACACGATTGAAGCGGGGTAGACTCGAATCCTGACCCATTGGTTTCTCACGCTCGCGCAATGGATACTGGCTGGTTTTGCTGTCCAGTTGGCGACGCAAGGCACTGAGTCGGTACATGGCCATGAGGAAGGGTGTGTGAGGGTGTGTGTGTGGCGGAGAGGAGGCGAGGAGCGAGGCAGAGGAGTAATAGGCAAGGGTAGGGGATGGGTATTAAGGGTAGGGAGGGAAGGGTACAACAGGTGGGTAAGAGAACAGGTGTGTAAATGAAGGAAGGTGTTACTAGACAACGTGTGTGTGTGTGTGTGTGTGTGTGTGTGTGTGTGTGTGTGTGTGTGTGTGTGTGTGTGTGTGTGTGTGTGTGTGTGTGTGTGTGTTACTAATATAAGGTAAAATATGAGGTTTAGAGACTTGTTGAGCTAAAAAGAAAGCTACAAAAAGAGAGAGAGAGAGAGAGAGAGAGAGAGAGAGAGAGAGAGAGAGAGAGAGAGAGAGAGAGAGAGAGAGAGAGAGAGAGAGAGACGGGTGGGAAGGGCTGGGTTAGGGTAAACTGCAAAAGCAAATAACCGTCACACAATTTCTTTTCTATTCTTTCCCTTCACACTTGCCGTAACACTTTGCTAAAACACTGAAAAACAAGACAAAATTCTCCCTTCAATAACACTCTCGGGATAAGACGAACAGAAAACGGAGCTACTTAAAGGGTGACTCAAGAAGGTTTCAATATTTTAATACTATCACGTCAAGATCAGAGTTGAATCCAATCCTTCACTTTCGATCCCAAAATAAAATCGTATTGTAACTTAACACAATCCATTTCTCCTTGTCAACAGGTTCTATTTCTTCCTGTTAGTATCATTCTCTCTATCTTTCTGTTTCTTTCGTTATAAAGTTTAGGAGAGGATGTGGATGTGATTTTGATAAGTAGAATATATCTTTTCTCTCTTTTCCTTCCACTTATATACTAAAAATCATATAATTTCTCATAGTTTCTTTACTTTTCCTTCAGTAGCACAAATTACCTCCATGTTTTCTGGTTTCTAATAAATGTTTTCTTGTTATTTACATTTCTGGATCATTTTCTTCCCTATAGTTTTGTTTTCTATTGTTTTCTAAGACATTTCACTAATTTGGAGGAAGATAAAAAGTAGAGGAAAAGAAGGAAGGAAGAAAGGACGGAGGGAAAAAGGATACAAGAAAAGAAATAAGAGGAAGGGAAAGAAAATAGAAAAACAGAATAAATAAGGAAAGGTAATCAAAATAGAGGAGGAGGCAAAAGAAAAAATAAAGATCATATTGAAGGAGTAAAAGAGGGAAACAAAGAAGGGAAGATGTAAACAGGAAGAAGGAAGGAAAGAAGGTACGAATGGAAGAGAAGGAAAGAGGGAAGGGAGTGTTTCTTTCCTTCCTTCCTTTCTTATTCTCTTCTCTATCACGCTGTTTGAATCTGATTTCCTCCTTCACTCTGTATTGATTTTCTCTCTCTATTCCTCTTTCTTGTCTTCCATACACCATCTTTATCTCCTTTTCTTCCATAACCCGGCTTTATCAATACGTTTCTCTATAGCTCCTCTCTCTTTATTAACTTTATTCCGTTTTTAAGTCATTGGGAAAGCGAAATTGTGGCTCTTTCAACGTGTTTTATACCTGTCACCATTTTGACTTTTAAATCCCATGTATTTATTTGCTCAACTAAGAAATTATTTGACTAGAAACCAAAAACTAGAAACCATTTACAACACAACGTCAGGGCTCGTTTTTCATTCTCTTTCTTCTTCTCTTCTCTTTTTCTATGTTTGATGTGGCAGAAAGAAAATTAAAAAGCCGTAGTTCTTGTTGTTCTTCTTCTTGCCACCCACGTTCATATATCACAAGTTTTTTCTAAGATGCTTCGCTGCCAACAGGTTTTCCTTCACAATAAACAAGCTTAAAGACATATCCTTGTAGTAAGACCTTTCTGTAGTTCTCTCCGTTGTGTTCCTTGTCTTGGGTCCTTGTTAATGCATCTGGGAGGTCCTCGAGGTGGTCTATCTGTTGACTGTAGCGAGCTGTCCTTTTGTTTACCCAAGAGGACCTAAGAGCACGAGTAATCACATTTCCCGGCACACAACACACACTTGGGATACTCTAGGGACACAGTACACTCGCACCTCTGGAAGGAAGGAAGGACCACAGCTGGGTAGAGAGACGCTAGTTGAGACACTGAGACACATTCGCGACGGTGCTCCACTAACTACTGAGACTTTTGAAGGAGTACTGGTTGGCGGCACTAATCCCGATATACCTTCACCTTCACTAGTCTTTGTCACCCACACATATATTTTTAAACCCCTCTTTTACGTCCCCCATCGAGACACGTACACACACACACACACATACACGAATCTGGACGAGGTTCTTCTTGGCTTCCTATACACTATGCCACGCCACCTGCGACTCTGTATACGTGCAAATTTGTCTCAGTTTGTGTAGGGAGACAGGTGGGTGTGTGGCACTCGTTGGGAAGGTAGACAACACCTCTGGGACCTGCTGGCACCTTGCAGGGCAGTAAGACCTCTTGGCGTCACTCCTCAGGCTGCAGTGGAACTTCAAAGACCACGTTGGCTCTTCATTTAGGCTAATCTCTGTCGTAAAAAGATGGTTAACTGTCTCCGGCCGTTGAACGTACAGGGAAAACCTCAGATCAGGGGCTAATGATCTTCTCCAAGGGACGACTTTACCTTAAAATCCTGGGACTAGATAAATGCAATGAAATGCCTTCCCGTTTAGCTCCGTTTAAACTCTTCTTCGATCTCCTTTCTATATGCGTCCGATGCTCTTAACTTGATGATAGTTAAGAGATCGTCCCTATTCATCGCATCTTTTTCAAAACCCAAGTAAATGCATCAAATTTCTTTAACTGTCTTGTCGTTCTTTCGTGTCCCTCCCCATTAGTTCCCTTCTCCTTGACGCTAATGGGTGATTGGGAGGGAATGAGTGCAGGAAGTTCAAGGGAGGAACGAGGGACTACATCCTCGTTTGTTAATACGCTCTGTGGTGCAGCAAAGAGGGATGCGTCATGGCTGGGTGGAGGAACGCCTTATTGTGTCCTCGGAGCCTCAATGTCTGGGTTCGAAGCCATTGTTATCAGGTGTAGATTCTTGTCTTGTGCTACACTCCATCGATTACTTGAGTGAGTTCCTGAAGTTATTTATGTTCCCTTGCACATTCCACCTCCTTTGTGGATTCTTATATTCAGTTACCTGGTCTGTTTTTCTTTCTTTCTTTTTTCCGTTTACCTTGCTTTCAAATGTCACCTTCTCATTTTCTTTTATCGTTATGCATTCCATTTATTCCCTGTTTATGTTTGTTCTTTGTTATTTTCCTCTCTCCATTCTTTCCTTCTATTACCTCAGCTTCCATAAATGTCACATAGCAACAGAAACTACTAGGTAAAGAAAACGAATTTAAGGTGTATCTATTTTTAACATCGAACCCTTGATTGGTAAAGTGAATAGCCTTCCTACCAACCCTCCTCCCATTCCCTTACCTCCTGTTGATGAGGTATACGATAGAAAATGGATCGTTTACGTCCTATTAAGGGTTTGATGGTGTCCTATTATATTCTGATGAGGAAAGGGATAGAGAGGGAGGGAGAGGGAGAGTCATCTAGAAATTTTGCAAACACACATACGATTAAATGTTGGTGTATTCTTACTTATTATTGTGTGGGATGAAACAAGTGAATAACGAGGATCATTGATATTCTGGTGTGTTTGTAAATTGGTGTCGTGAGGTGAATATAATAATGAGGACAGACTGGTGTGGATTTTATTGCTCTGTTCGTTTTTATTATGATTAGCAAGGAAAAATAATAAACATGAATGGTTAGGAGTTAATGGTATACTGTTGTCTTGTCTTGTGTAGGAAATAATGTTATAGAAATAAAGGGACATACTTTTTTTACCTATAACCATATTCGTATTTTTATCTTATTTTGTAGGTGAGAAGAAAAAAAATCAATTGTCAGATTAAACAAAAGATAAATCAACTTCATTCATACGTATTGTTGTGAAGGAAATGAAATGGCAACGGGCAGGTTAATTAACGACGGACATATCCAGGTGTGTCCCCCAGCTTACAGTGCTACAGTGCCACCACCAACACCTGTGGCACTACGTAATGTTCATCTTCATTCATTTACATGCGAAGGAAATGTCAAATGGGAATAGAAGAAGGAAAGAAAATAGTTTTAATCCTACGTTGCATCAGTTTCTCAAGGTCAATGACATCTCTTCCTCTTCTTCTTCCTCTTCCTTCTCCTCCTCCT
>JAPQNM010000041.1:2915723-2958223 GCA_029783475.1 Metacarcinus magister | reverse complement strand
AGAGAGAGAGAGAGAGAGAGAGAGAGAGAGAGAGAGAGAGAGAGAGAGAGAGAGAGAGAGAGAGAGAGATCAAAGCGTATCGTTAACAGACCATAAAAAAAGTAGAGTCAAGTCAATAGCGTTCCTCCCAGTCGATAAAAAAAACTCTACAATTCTAATACAAGTAAGGGGATACAAAAACACGTCCCCCTTCCCCTCCCTCCACCTAAATAATTACCTATAGACACATCACGCTACAGAATCAGACCAAAAATGAGACACAGATACAAGGATACTCGACTTACGAACAAAAAATAGTTGAATTCCTGCTATCATTATTCCGTAGATAATTGGTCATAAGGTGAACTAAAGATCATTATTACATTAAGACACGAGGAGATATCAACCTTACCTGGCTTTCTATCGATACCTTTGTTCTTACCTGTACAGAACACGGTGTAAAGGTGAAGGTGGTAATTACGTACAGGTAAGGTGGAGTTTGGGAGTTATGATACGAAATACAGGTGAGACAGTTAATTAATTACATGGGGATGAAGTAATAGAGTTTAGAGTGAGATTGGGATGCAACCCCATGAAGAGAGAGAGAGAGAGAGAGAGAGAGAGAGAGAGAGAGAGAGAGAGAGAGAGAGAGAGAGAGAGAGAGAGAGAGAGAGAGAGAGAGAGAGAGAAGAAAAAAAATAGAAAGGCTTGCGAGGTTATACAAGTTCAGACCAAACAAAAAGAGAGAGAGAGAGAGAGAGAGAGAGAGAGAGAGAGAGAGAGAGAGAGAGAGAGAGAGAGAGAGAGAGAGAGAGAGAGAGAGAGAGAGAGAGAGAGAGAGAGAGAGAGAGAGAGAGAGAGACGAGACTTTCAATGAAAAAAAAATAGAAAAAATGAAAAATTGTTCAAAGCTCGGTTCATCAGCCGGGTTAATTAAAATTTTAATCAGCTTACTAATTTACATAGAACATGAAAACATTACTCCTGATGCAAGCTTAACAAGGTGAACGTTGACGGCCATCACTGCGGGAGCATCAAGCGAACCAACGAACCGGTTAATTGAAGCATCGCGAACCCTGACTCCTTGCGCGTTATAGTGGAGAGGAATGTTGACAATCCGCGCAACGCATTCTACCACATCAGGTGAAGACTCAAAAACATTTGATATAACACTATTTACACTTTTTTTCCTTACTTAATGGGATGCAAATGTTTCGTTATTTCTTTCCTACGAACCGTAAATGAACCTTTGAATCCATTGACGAGTGAATCAGAAACAAAAGAAACGCGCTGCTCCTCGGTTTCATTTATTTATTCGAAAAATAAGATGCATTTATAAGGGATTTTTATCTTATGTTAGTTTCCCATTGAATGCACTTATGATTTTCTTCTATTTAAAACATAGAAAATGAGACGCGAAACTAACACACACACACACACACACACACACACACACACACACACACACACACACACACACACACACACACACACACACAAAGATAAAACGAAGGACATCAGATAACACAAAGAACTAAACACAAGACACCGTAACTATAATAATAACACAACAACAATAATAATAATAATAATAATAATAATAATAATAAAAACAATAAAAATAACAACAATAATAATAACAATACAAAGAGAGACACACAACCTGCACACAAGACCCACATAAATCTCATCTATATAAGGAAGTGGCACGTCAATTATATCAACTCTTGTGCACTCGAGGCAACGTGGGTGTCGCTTAGATGCCAAACGACTCAGTGGGCGGCCGACGACAGGTGACAGGCAGGTGGAAGGGATGTGGGCGTAGATGAGCAGCGAGGAGAGAAGAAGAAATGATTTGGGCAAAGTGGTGTTCTGGGAGGGATGAAAATTTGGTGATTGGAGAGACAGGATGAAGGGAGGAGGATGTAGGCGGCAGGGACATGGAAGGGGAAGGGGAAGGGGAAGGGGAAGGGGAAGGGGAAGGGGAAGGGGAAGGGGAAGGGTGCTAAGGGAGGAGGGAAAGGGTGGTTTAATGAGCAGGTATTTTCAGCTCCTGCATCATCAGTTTTGGGTGTGAGGAAAGGGTTAAAATAAGGACAATTTCATTAAATCGCAGATGAGAGGAGGAGAAAGAGGAGGAGGACGAGGAGGGGAATATTAATCTATCACGTAACACTATAATGGATCAAGTTTTAATATGATTTCCTTTTGCCTCGTCTTGCTAAGCTTAAGACTGAATCCTTTATCGTGATGTCATTTTAAGTTTATGTGAAAAGACAATACTTAAGGATTTTCTGCATATTTTATCTTTATTTGTATTCTATTTGTTTTATTGTATATTTCCTGTTCTTATTTATGTTATTATTATTATTATTTGCAATTCGATAAAGTGTTTGCTAATAGGTTAACGATAAACCTTTAATATATATTTTCTTGAATTAAATTATATTCGTCTAAAAATCCACTACACAGAAAATATAATAATGTCGTAAAACTTTTAATTGAACCCAAAAACAAAACAAAAAACAAATTATCATCTGGGAATTATAACAAAAGTGAAAGTTTATTAAGCTGTAAAACATTCCATAAAACAAGTGAAAAACAACAATAATAATTCTCTCTCGTAAAGTTTAGAATTGCACGTAAGGTAACACAATATTTCCTCAAAACACTTATGATGTATGTGCGTGTGTGTGTGTGTGTGTGTGTGTGTGTGTGTGTGTGTGTGTGTGTGTGTGTGTGTGTGTGTGTGTGTGTGTGTGTGTGGATCAATAAGCACCACTAGACTTGCTTACAATTTACTTCGTCATGAGTAGTAAAAAACATTAGGAGGAGGAGGAAGAGGAGGAGGAGGAGGAGGAGGAGGAGGAGGAGGAGGAGGAGGAGGAGGAGGAGGAGGATACACTCTCCATCGTTTCGTCTGTGTGGGAGTTGGAGGAAAAAAACTTGTGTAAAAAAAAAGAAAGAAAATCCTTAAAGTCAAGAGCAGAAACGAGAGAGAGAGAGAGAGAGAGAGAGAGAGAGAGAGAGAGAGAGAGAGAGAGAGAGAGAGAGAGAGAGAGAGAGAGAGAGAGAGAGAGAGAGAGAGAGAGAAAGAAAAAAAAAAAGAGAGAGAAAGAAAGCGATACACTACACTGGAATGAAAAAAAAAATATTCATAGATAAAAAAAAATAATAATAATAAAAAAAAATTACTAGTATTCATTTAACTTTGATATCAGCAAGTTTTTTTTTTTTTAACCTTTCCTGCTGGGGGATGGGGGGCAGGGGGGGGCGATGAGGAAGGGGGGGGGAAAGGGGAAGAGGAAAGGGGAAGAGGAAAGGGAAGGAGAGAGGGGGAGGAGAGAGGTAATAGCGGACATAAATATCAACGTTTTTTTTCACTCCCTAAATACATGAATAGAAAAAAATATATAATAATAATAATAATAATAATAATAATAATAATAATAATAATAATAACTAATTCATACGTTACAAAATATAAAAACTAGGAAAAAAAGTAAAAAAAAACCATCATACTTCCTCACTTATCATCCTTTTCATTATTCCTCTTTTTTTTATTATTTTTTTTACGTACAGTGCATAGACATAATTGGTGATAAAGGTGAAGTGCAGCGTGTGATAGAAGACATAATGACCTTAACGAGCTCTCAATGTCCTCTAATTGGCTAGACCTGAACAACAACACAACTCAGGTAAGGATTGATTGCAGGTGTGCCGTGTGTGTGTGTGTGTGGGTGTGTGGTGTGTGTGTGTGTGGTGTGTGTGTGGGTGTGTGTGGGTGTGTGTGTGGGTGTGTGTGTGTGTGTGTGTGTGTGTGTGTGTGTGTGTGGGTGTGTGTGTGTGTGTGTGTGTGGGTCTTTGAAGTCCTGCAGAGGTATTACACTCCTATAGGTAAAAGTCCTACGTTTTTAGCTCTGTGGACGAAGCGTAGGAGGCGTGGGAGGCGTAGGAGGCGTGGGAGGCGTGGGAGGGCGTGGAGGGGCTGTAGGAAGGGCACAGTAGGAGTATATGGCGTGGGAAGGCGTGTGGATTTCAAGGTCATCTTTGAGGAGGAGCAGGAGGAGAAGGTCTCTCTCTCTCTCTCTCTCTCTCTCTCTCTCTCTCTCTCTCTCTCTCTCTCTCTCTCTCTCTCTCTCTCTCTCTCTCTCTCTCTCTCTCTCTCTCTCTCTCTCTCTCTCTCTCTTTACGCAAGAAGCAATAAAAAATCTACGGACTAACACAATAAACTTTAGTCATTTCCTGCAAGCTTCTATTTTCTTCTTCTTCTTTTTCCTTTTTTCTCTTCTTCTACTACTTCTGAGAGAGAGAAAATATTATACTGCAATTACTACAACAAAAAATAACTATCCATCACTAACATATAATTCAAGAGGATCGGAAATTAATATATATAAAGAAAATAACAAATAAGTTCGCCTTGCAATAATAACTTGAAGGTACTTTATATATATACACATTCCTTATCTTCAACACCATCACAACATCCTTTCCTCTAAAACCATGGCAACTGAACCTTCCTTCTAACACACTCGAATAAAACACACGAGGCGCGGCAATGAGAACCTAAATAACCCACGCACTTCCCTCACTAAATGTCACACGCAAAAGTCAACCTAACAACCAACCTCACTACAACCACATACAACCACAATCTCTAACACCTAACCTATTACAATCAAAACATACACTCCATTTTCTAGACGTAACCAATCTATAACCTTTTCTGCGGGTTCTAAGTTGCTTCGTATCAATATTTACAATCCTATAAGACGTCCTAATGCAGATTCACTCTTTACCTCCCACACAATCCCGCCCTTTCTCCCTCCCCCTTTCCTCTCCGTCTGCTGTGTATTGAGCGGGGGAGAGTGTAGAGGGCGGGGCAGAGAGGGGAGGGGAGAGGGGAGAGGAGAGAAGATGGGAGGAGAAGGGAGAGGGGAGAAGATGGGAGGAGAGGGGAAGAGAGGGGAAGGAAAGGGGTAGGCATCTTCTTCCCACTAAAGGTGTTCATGTGTGTGTGTGTGTGTGTGTGTGTGTGTGTGTGTGTGTGTGTGTGTGTGTGTGTGTGTGTGTGTGTGTGTGTGTGTGTGTTTGTGTATGTGTCTGTGTATGTATGTATGGAATTGTGTCTGTTTGTGGTATTAATTATCCATATGTTACCTATCTACCTATGACACACACCCACACCCACACACACACACACACACACACACACACACACACACACACACACACACACACACACACAACTCTACGGCCCTTACCCTCCAGCTTCCAGTCAGTGTGACAAAGAACTAATCAGTCACTCTTATCAGCCTCAAAGGATGATCAAGATTAAAAAAAAACATCCATCAAGGAGTGGATAGAAGAAAAGGGAATTAAGGAAGTGGAGGAAAATAGAAGAGGATATACGCAAGGAAGAAGAAGAGAGAGAAAGAGAAAGAGAGAAGGAAAACATATGAAAGAAATAAATAATAAAAGTATAGGTGATGTAATAAAAGTATAGGTGATGTAATTAGTATTCTGTCTCCACAATGCATTCAGATAATCATGATCCTCTTAATACTAATACAATAACCACCACCATCACCACCACCACCACCACCACCACCACCACCACCACCACCACCACCACCACCACCGCCATGTCATCATGAATAACACATATACATATACATTAATGGTAAAAAATCTGATCATGCCTTATAATATGAAATGCGTTATAACTTTTTAATTACTTTAATGCCAATCGAAGCCTTGGAAAGAATAATAATTGACAGACAGACAGAAAAGATAGACAGACGCACACACACACACACACACACACACATTTTTTTGTCAGCTATCCATTTATTTGAACCTTTTATGTCCTTTTTATCCTCATTTATACTTTTATCTAGCACACATTTACCTGTCTGTCTGTTTATCTATCTATCTGTCTGTCTGTCTGTCCAGTACTTTTTATCTGCAAGCATACCTGTGTGATAATCTAAGTCACTAAAACCTTCTATGTACTGAGTATGCGTCTATATTTATGTATGTTGACGTGCTTTTGTTTCTAATGTCCTGGTTGATTCACTAATACTCTTACAACACTAACACAGGAACACTTAACAAAACACAGGTACACCAGGTAACCATCACTCACCTGGATCCTAATACACAACACCTGGCACTCAAGGACACTCGTTAGCTACCTTGTTAATATTCACGTACACGTTTGTCTTGCTCAACTCCCTGATAGGTGTGGGCGTGTACGTGTATCTGTGTGTGTATCTGTGTGTGTATCTGTGTGTGTGTGTGTGTGTGTGTGTGTGTGTGTGTGTGTGTGTGTGTGTGTGTGTGTTCGTGTCTGCCTCGCACTGCATCCACAACACCTGTTAATTGTGTCTCCTATTTCCAGTGTGTATTTCGTGGTCCTGAATATATAGTTAAGTGTCCTTGAGTCTGTGCTGTTTAAGCCCCACAACACCACCTTGGGTACACCTATATAGCCAAGGGATAGTTAGTTTCTCTCTCTTTAGTCTGTCCTTTTTCCTATCGTCCAGTACCTCTGATAGTAACTCGGTGTGAGAATTTATTAAGAATCGTTCGTATTTTGTTTTTTAGTAAGTTTTAGTTAATTACTCTAGTCAGCCATTCAATCTTAACTCACAGCACGTCCATTCATCCGGTGATGCAAGACATGTGTGCATATATATAACTTTCTTTTTCTCAATAGATGGCGTCACACAAACATTTACAAAACAAATAAGAGGGATAAAAAGTCACATAAATGCCCCCTTTTAAAATCCAAAGTAAAAAAAAACAACTAGGAAGTCCCAGGAAAGCGAATGATCAATAACCTAATTCCCAAAGTGACTTCATCTCCTGTGGCGGAAGAATTCAAGGTGTAGGAAGGCGGAAAACCAAGGGAAGGTACACTATTCCAGCCTTTACCGAGCCTGGGAGGGAAGATACAGGTTAACACAGGTATGAGAACGATAATAGAAGAAAAGACTTGTGTATCGCTACCACGGAGACGGGAAGGACATGCATGAGTAAGTTAAGATGAGTAAAAACATTGAAAATACCAACGTGAAATAGTGAAACGAACAACACAGCGACTGATTGAGATAGATTGAAGACAGACAGACAGACAGACACTCCATCATTGCCAGGTAGCTCAGTGGTCTCTAAGGAACGCTGTATACATAGTTGAGGCAGTGGAGTGAACGTGAATGCCACACAGATAACAAGAAAGATAACAACAACATAACGTCAGGGAAGAGTGATTCAACTTTATATCCAATTCTCAACGTGTTCAAAGTGACTGACTGGCACCTGGCACCACTTGGCACCACCTGGCACTACCTGGTGACAGCTGCTCGTGTTGTTGAAATGGCTGAAGAAAACCTCACCTGGAATATCAGATTGAAAAGGAGAATATACGGTAATGGATAACTTTAAAGAAATATAGTTCAAGTTGACGTAAGGAATGTAAGAAAATTCACGTCTTTTTATGCAAGTCAACGAAAATATTACAATAGTTTTTTTTTCTCACGTTAGGAATGAATATGAAAATTGATATCTAAGTAAAACCGTTAAATAATACAATTCCTGGTACTCCTCTTATCATAAACAGGATCAGTCAAAAAAAAAAAAAAAACTACATAAAAAAAAATTAATAGCATCCAGTCCTATCAGCAGCTGTGTTGATAGGACGTCGAGGTGTGATTATAGGCAAGGTGTGAGTAAGGTGACGATACACACACCAGTAATAATCTTCTCCAACACTGACGGTATCTTGGGAGGCACTCGAGAGGCGACCATTCTATCACACTAAAATCTGTCCTTGAATTCCTTCCGTGCGTGAGGCTTAAAGGTTCACTGATGCCTCACCTCCTATGTGCGTGAGGAGGTGTTTCGCCCACACAGGCACTAGAAAAGGTCATTATGTGATTAGTCTTTCCTTAAGGGACACACAAACCTATCACAAGGCTCCTCCAGCTGACCTAAAGTGTGATTGACAGTGACCTTAAGTAAAATAATTGGTGATACGTTAATATTTTCCTTGATAAACAACTGATAACACCTTTTTTTTTTCTTGCTTATGTATGGTTGAAAAATATAAGTTGTTGCCTCTTGACGTATGAGACTCCCCGCCCCACGAAAACCATACATACATACATACATACATACATTCCATACATAAAGCCACATTCACCTTTATATTCAAGGCACCGAGATGACTTGACTTTAAATTCCACACGTAGCAGGAAAAACAGCAAAAGTTTGAAAAGCTAAACATCCTTTTTTTTCTTTTCTTTTTTTCACAGCATTATTTTCACTTTTACTTAATGGTTTTCTATTGATGTCCACGTTGACTTTAACCACGAGTCTGACACCACAAAGGGAGACAGACTATCACACTATTACACTGTCATACTCCTCCCTGACACACACACACACACACACATTCTCTTATCCTGGTCCCAGCGGTATAGATAGTCATCATTCCTTTCCACTGCACACCCAACAATGGAAGGTCAGTAGTGCGTGGAGACTGGAACAGCTTAACCTTGAGACTGGAAGGTAAGTAGTTGGTGGAAGTTTTAGAGAAACGCTTCCTTGTGATGTATGAATGAGTCTGGAATTTAATGTCTTGGAGAAAGTCTTGAAAAACGTGTCATCGTGAATTATGAGCCGTTTAACGAGTCTGAAGGAACGTGGAGGCTTGATAAAAAGACTCTGGAAACCGGGCGTGTGGGCGTGCGGGCGTGCGTCACTATAACACGCCACCCCACACGTTCCTGACAAGGGCGTGACGTAGTGTGACGGGTAGTGAAAGTGTTCCTGGTGCCGTGACGGAGTGTGGTGATCGCTGATAAGGACGGTGGTGTGTAAGCCTCACTACCACACACACACACACACACACACACACACACACACACACACACACACACACACACACACACACACACACACACACACACACACACACACCTTCCTTGCTAACACTTCCTTGCCTCTCTTAACGTAGTCGCTGCCTCGCAAACTTTACCTCAGAACTTGGAGAAAATTTATTAGATTATCTTTAGTCTCTTGTAAATTTTCCTTTCATTGGTTAATATAGTAAATAAAATCACTTCCCTTCCATGTAAATAAATGAGAAAATGATAAAGTAAAGATAAATAACTCGAGTGTAGAGATAAAAAATTATATATATTTGATACCGAGCCTCGGCCGGACGCCAGAATCGATATATTTAGAGCCAGATTCATAGAAAGACCAACTTCTCGACATTAGAATAAAAAACCTTCATCTTTTCCTTCATCATTGATCGTGTGTACTGGACCAGCGTGTGTGTGTGTGTGTGTGTGTGTGTGTGTGTGTGTGTGTGTGTGTGTGTGTGTGTGTGTGGTGTGTGTGTTGCTCCTGTCAACCGCCTTACCTCCCTCTCTTCCTTTCCCACAAACAAACTCTCGAAAGCAAACCATGAAACTGTTTACATACATACTTCCACAAACATTTTTTTAACCTCATCTCAAACAACTAACAAATTTTCCTCCTTAACCTTATAGCAAAAAAAAAAATAATAATAATAATAAAATCATTAAAAGAAAAAAAGAGTTGACATTGAACCTCAGAACGAAAAGAGGATGGAACAGAGAGGAGCTTCAAACCCATCTGGAGGCGACGCGCAAGGTTGGGATTCGATCGTGTCCTTGAGATCATCAAAGAGACACTCGACTAAAAGCTTCACGCACTAAGGAACCAATTGATGAGAAGTACCAAAGGAGAACACATACGAAGAAGGGAGATGAGAGAGAGAGGAAGAGGAAGAGGAAGAGGACGAAAGAGAAATGATAGAACGAAGAAGGAAGAAGCGTACGAATGGAAGAGATAAAATAAATGAGAAATGTAAAGAGAAAACAGTAAAAGATAAATGATAGAATAGATGGAGAAGGAAGAGAAGGAAGAAAAAAATAAAGTAAACATAGACTGGAGGAATGAGGGAAGAAGGCGTAAGAGTAGTATAGAAGTGTCACCACCAGGAAGAGGAAGAGGAAGAGGAAGAAGAGGATGGAAACATGCCAAAAATGGGATTGCAAGTGACAGGTTTACTCAGCCAGAAATATTTATGTCCATCATCAATTCGTCATTACCATTGTTACAAGAATTGATGGAAAAGAAAGAAAGAAAGAAAGAAAGAAAGAAAGAAATAAAGAAAGTAGAAATATGTTATGCCTTTCTCTGATTTCTCTCTCATTCTCCGCGCAGCCGCCAAGACGGATGCTGAGCGAGAGAGAGAGAGAGAGAGAGAGAGAGAGAGAGAGAGAGAGAGAGAGAGAGAGAGAGAGAGAGAGTAAACAGCGACAGAAAAAACAGAGACAAAACCATACATAAACAAAAAGAAAACGGTGAGTAACTAAGGCAACACTAAAGAAAAAAAACAAAATATACATTGACTCCTCCTGACCCAACACATTGTCAAGTTACCGATTTCCTGACGCCGGGGGACCGTTCCTCTGGGGGTCTATTTATATGGTAATGTAGTGCCACAGTGGATCTCAGGGCATGTCACCCGTCACGAAGGTTGAAGGGGAGACTATACTAGAATGGACACGATGCAGTAACAGGTGGGCGGTAATTCAGACACAATTCAGGGATACAGTAACATCGGAATAGCAATAAAAACAGTAGTGTGTGTTTCTGAACCGTACCGACACACCGCTCACTCGTTAATCACCTATTTCACACACATTTCCTTTCCCCCTAATGAGAATAGGCTCCAGATTGACTGCTTAAATAGGTTTGCGCATCGATAACCTGCGCACGAGTCTCGGCGCAGCGCTCAGGTGGAATGTGGTGGAGCTCATCAAGGTGCGCTGGACAAAGTTTACTTCCTGTGGACTTTTGCTTCGTCTCGTAAGGGTGACGTTCACGGCGAGGCGACCCTGGACCCTCGAGACGCCCACCGCCCGCCCCAAACTTTTCCAGAGATGCAGAAGTTTATTTTTACTTCCGCCCGTGCACTGCTCTCTTCTCAGCCGATAAAACACACCAGTGAATCGGAAACAAAACTCATTGGTGTGTGTGTGTGTGTGTGTGTGTGTGTGTGTGTGTGTGTGTGTGTGTGTGTGTGTGTGTCATTCACCTCTCGTCAGGCCGGGAACGATAACGAAGCAAAAGTTCATCGCGGAGTAAGAGCGAAGCATTAATTAACACAACATATTCCACCACAGACCCTCCCTTGCGCCTCCTTCTATGAGCGGTGGTTGAAGCCTCCTCGCACACGTTCCCTAACTAACCTTGAACCGGGGACGCCAGCATACAGATCCACAGTCTCTTACAAACCGCCAGTCTCCTTCTCGACCCGCTGCTGCCGTGAGACCCTCGACTTCACCATTGCTCCCTATCCCACACTGCCCTCCTATACACACTATCCTGACATAAACACAATTACTAGCGTCGTGGATTACCTGTGAGGCCCCTGATAACACCTAACACCTGATAGCATTTAGTTCATGGAGGTAGAGTAGAATGGCACTCAGCCCTCACTCACCAGCCTAGAGAAGGGAGGAGCAATTTCATGCATAGTAATGTGTGTTCTGCAATGGCGTTTCTTTTAGTGATTCAGGCTGCGATGACATTGTTAGTCTCCTTTAGTAAGGCTGAGGTCGAGTCGCCTGGCTTTCTCCTCCTGCTGGCGGATGCTTTGTGGCAGGACATGCAAAGTGAGGACTTGTTGACGTCTGATTGAGCTCAACCAGAACCACTAGTTAACAATTTGCATGAGAATCTAAATCTACGTAAATATATACATAGAGTAGTAAAGAAAGAGTAGAGAAAGATCGTTTTTTTGAGTAATAAAAAAATCATTTCAAATGTAAATAATTGAGAAAACACCACTTATATTTTTTAAAATGTAAATTTTTTCTCAAAAATTATGGGAGCATTATAACAGTAATTTGAAATATCAAATGATTGGCTTCATGAAGGTGCATGCATTTGTTTCTATGCAGTTATCGACTATGCACTGTACGACTAATATTTTCGCAGTTATATGGCAAAAACATGTTAACCTCATTTCTGGCGCCAAATTTTGGGCCACAAAACAGAAAACCATTTCCGTCACAGATACGTGACAATGGTGGGAATAAAAGTTGTCAATCTTCCAATTTGTAATGAATTTTACTCGATATATTTTCCCTGTTACGAAAGGTTTCTGTATAATCCGACAAAACACTGATATAACACCTCGACTTAATTTCTTACTGAAACAACAAAACACGATTGGTTCATTCCATGTCCCAAAACAACAAAAACACAGTTGGTTCATTCCATATTCCACAACAACGACATCATCATACATTCTGTCAGGCTTTTACACGAGACTCTTTAATTGACATCCACTCAATAATACACTACATAGCAGAGTGGTTTTTTTCCCCACCAACAATATAAAAAAAAAAACTAACTCTCCAACAATGTGCACGTGCGTGGTCGTGTTTGAGAAAGTCGTAACTACGCACTATTAGTTCCGTAAACACGTGCTCTATTGATCGTTAGGTGACGTACGTGAGGCGAGTGTTAATTTGTGCTTTTATTTTCGACAGTGTGATTTCATTCTATCAAATTCAGTCCCATCTTTCTCTTTATTTTTTTTTGTGTGTAATTCTCATTTTTCTCTTTATTCTTTTTTAGTTTCTCATTTTTCTCTATTATTTAATGTGATTCTCATTTTTCTTTTTAATTTTGACTGATTCCCATTTTTATCTTTATTTTTGACAGTGTAATTTTTTTCTGTAGCAAATTCATTCCCATTGTGTTGTCGTGACGCTTAACTAACCACATAACGAGGCTGTTAGCTGTACAAACAATACAGAGAGTTTGATTACCCCTTCGTTATATATCCTTGCTTTAACCCGTAGTAGGAAAGAGTTGTTTAGGTTATTACCATTGAACCATTATTACAACCATTTTCATTCCAGTCAAGAAGAGTTAATTAAATACGTGATAAAAATACATGTGTGTGTGTTTACGTTTGACTGGATAGAGTTACCATACATTACCGTGTTAACTTGTGAGGGTAACTAGGTAAATTTTGCGATAATGATGATAACTAACGATTGGTGACTGAAAAAAGGACATGTAACCAATAATTGTGGGGGAAAAAGAGAAGAAAAAAGACTAATTTTGACTGGTGCGTTTAAAGCCATAATGACGTATAACACGAATGCCTATATTACTCTTTCCTAATTAACTGTTTACAATCGTTAAGTGAAGCCCAATGTGATGGAAAGTCGGTCATTACCCCCCCCCCCTTCCTAACTAGGCCTCCCCCTCTCCCCCCTTTTACAGCCTACCCTTGTTAAGCCCCAATGCGTACTGACTATGTTATATCCATCTTTCAAACAATTTAATCCTCTTTAGACATTTAGCTCCTCCTACTCCCCCTCCTCCTCCCCACTATTCCATCTTTCAATTCTCCAACTTTCCCCACTTTCTCATCCTCCTTCCTTCTTCTCCTACCTTCTCCCTTCCCCAGCCTCCCCTTCCCCTCCTCACCCTGTCCTTTCCTTAATAAATCTATGCATAATAAGACAGCTAGACAACATTATCTCGCTTCAGACACATTAATTCTACTCCTATCACACCCCAAAAAACACCTACCCCTTCTCTCCTCCTCCTCCTCCTCCTCCTCCTCCTGTGTCCTCCCACCTGTGTCAGAGAGGGAAGGGGAAGAGGAAATCAGATTTGTCATGAAAGAGTAAATAAATGATGGACATTGATTTACCTGTCAAGTGTGAATCGTGGTAGGTGATTGGGTGAAGGGAGGGAGAGGTGAAGGAGAGAGGTGAAGGAGGGAGGTGAAGGAGAGAGGTGAGAGGAGAGAGGTGAAGGAGGGAGGTGAAGAAGGGAGGGAGGTGTAGGGAGGGAGGTAAGGGAGAGAGAATTGGCGTGTGCAGTTGTCATGGGAGAAGGAATGTGTGATATGTGGTGTGTAGGTGTGGCAATGGGTGCGATGGAGGGAGAGAAAGGAGGGAGGGAGGGAGGGAGTGAGGGGGACATGATATGGTAAGTGGTGTGACAATCTCGCTATGATTCGCGCCACGAGGCAAAATAGCGTGGACAAGATGGAGACAATTGAAAAAGTGTTGTTGAGTTGATGGATAAGAAGGACAGACGAGAGTGACTAAGAATCCTAAGAGATGACAACATATCCTAACAATTTTTTTCACCATTCCATCATCCTTTCTTCCCTTTTTCTTTGTTATTTTCACTCGTTTTTAATGCATGTGGTACTTACTATTTCGTCTTGTGACATGTGGCAACCCTCCCTGAATCACGTGATCACCCCCTCCCTATCCCTATCACCCCCTCGCTCCCTATCAGCACTGTGAAAAATGGCAATCAGAGCTGAATCAATACGGCAGCTAATGACCTAGTAATGACCACACAGCACCTGTAATTATTAACAACGGCACCCAAAGAGGAAATACAAAGGTGTAATGATCGATCTACACAGGTAATGATAGGCAATTTACCTTCATTTATTACGTTAGGTTATGTAATGATTTTTTTTTCTTCTTCAGGTATGACACGTATTTCTTTCTTTCTTTGGTATTTTTATGATGCAGAGGTATGTGTGGTGTGCGGAATGCAGCTGTATTGTTGAGTTACAGCATTATTTACAGCTTCAGGTATACATTAGCAAGTGATTCTGAGGTTTAATTAAGTTAGAACATGAAGCTTACTCCTAAAAATGTTTGGTAATGTTAGTTAAGTTAAAAAAAACACACACAACTAAAACATCATCATTACATCCTTGAGCGAGACAACACAACACAACACAACACAACACAACACAACACAACACAACACAACAACAACAACACAACAACAACTCACGGAACCAAAACTAAACAGCAAGGAAACAAGTACAAAACAGGACACGAGTGAAGGAAGGAAAAAAAAAAAATGAAAAAATAGAAGGAAAAAAAATTCTTCATAGGGACTTTTAACAGCTTCGTCGTCAGCGTTCCCGTCAGGAGGCTCAGTCTGTGGGTTCCAACGCAGGACACGAGAACCAACAGAGAGACTAGGAACAATGCAGAGAGATGGGAGGGAGAGAGGGGAGGGAAGGCGTAGGACGGGGGTAGGGTGGGGGGGAAGGGGAGATAGGAGGGACTGTGCGGCGAGGAGGAAGAGAGACGATGACAGGAAGGGAGAGAGAGAGAGAGAGAGAGAGAGAGAGAGAGAGAGAGAGAGAGAGAGAGAGAGAGAGAGAGAGAGAGAGAGAGAGGATAGGAGAGGCAGGCGTGAGGCGCGAGGTAAAACAGGAAAGTCGAGGTGTGGAAGGAGGTGGAGTTATGAGGGAAGGCAAGGGAGTGGATGGAGTAAAAGAGAGTGGATGAAAGGACAGAATGAGGGAGAGTTTAAGAGCGTGGTGAGAGTACTTGTATATGGATGAGGGACGGAATGAGGGAGTGAGAAAGTGAGGGAGGAGTGAGATTGGTTCTAGGGGGGTCTGGGGGGTCTGGGGGGTGTCTGGGGGTGTCTGGGGGTGTCTGGGGTGTCTGGGGGGTGTCTGGGGGAGTGTCATTCCCTAACGTAACGAGCCAAAGGACATTCCACTTTGCTATAAATGTGCAGTCGATACCTTGCCAGACCCAATGACCACCCCCTATTTGTGTGTGTGTGTGTGTGTGTGTGTGTGTGTGTGTGTGTGTGTGTGTGTGTGTGTGTGTGTGTGTGTGTGTGTGTTGTCTTTCATCTAAACTATAAGGGATGTGATATATTCTTCATTGCAGTCCTCCTCTCCCTTCCTCTTCTACCTTCCCTTCCCTTCCCACCTGTCACCTGTCTTTGTGTAGAAGCATTTGGCAACTATTACATTCCAGTGCTGTTTCTACCTGTCCCTAAATTATCGTGTGTGTAACAATACCTAATGATTCTTAAGGTGGCAAGGTAATTATAGGAAGAATTTGAAGGTGTAGTGAAAAATAAATAGCATAGAATCAGTTACATGTTAAAAAAAATTTGAATATAATAAAAATAATGAGATAATAGAGTAAATAAATTAAAACTATAAATTGATATAGTCTTAATAGCAATACTTAACGCTAATTATTCCTATAACACAATTACTTTACAGTTAATTAATGAACCTTTAACTAAACACAATCAAATCAAACTATTCATCCATAATTTCACTTCCTCCTCCTGTACAAATATTTTTCCAGGTAGGTCCACGCACGTGCACTTCGGACAGGTGTTAATTGGTTCCGTTTTCTTCCAGGTGTGAGGGGTTTCCAGGGTCACCCAAAGAAAACGAGGGTAAGGGTGACGGTGGGGTGACGGTGGAGTGACGGTAGGGTGACGGTAGGGTGACGGTAAGGGTGACGCGGTAAGGTGGTAACGAGTCAATTATATTACTAAAGGAAGCGGTGATGGAGGAAGACTAAGTTAATTAAGAAGGTACTACACAGAGAGAGAGAGAGAGAGAGAGAGAGAGAGAGAGAGAGAGAGAGAGAGAGAGAGAGAGAGAGAGAGAGAGAGAGAGAGAGAGATTTACAATACATAGTTAATTAATATGTCATTCCGTTTAGTTTCTTTTCCGTCAGTGTTACGTTACGTCACTGACCTCAACATCTGCGAGAAACAGATGCTAACGTATTTAACATTAACTAACGCAGGAAAACACTTGATAATAAAAATAAATAAATAAATAAAAATAAATAAAAACAACAGCCGCTACAGGAAAATATTGTGACATGAACGAAATTTAATCAGACAATCAGGGAAGAAGGAAAAAAAAAACTGACCATTTACCACAAAGCAGAGGAAAAAAAAAAGTGATATAATAATAAAAAAAAACGTTAATATAAACATTGATGATAACACACATTCTCTCTCTCTCTCTCTCTCTCTCTCTCTCTCTCTCTCTCTCTCTCTCTCTCTCTCTCTCTCTCTCTCTCTCTCTCTCTCTCTCTCTCTCTCTCTCTCTCTCTCTCAAAATTCAAATATGATCTTATCTCTCGGTTCTAAGGCTTATCGCAGAGGAGATAAAAGTTGGAGATAGTAAAGAAGGTGATCAAAGGTTAAAGTATACCCCATCACGTGCTTTTATGGGGATACCTTAGTGTGTATTAAAGGGGAAAGGGAAGGTAGGAGGGAAGGTAGGAAGGGAAAGGGAAAAAAAGGAAAACATAGATGAAAGAAAAGAAAGGGGGACAAAAAATAAGGAAAGAAAAGATCATATTAATATAGTAATGTAAATATGAGATAATAAGAACACAGATACCACACAGTCAACCAGAATTCAACCACACCACCACCACCACCAACCTGACAGACCCACAGCACACAAGAACAAGTAATACAGTAACAACACCTTGCCACGTAACAACCTAACAATCAATCATTACTAATATTCCCTCGCCCTTCTAACAACCCTTTTATACTGCATAGTTAAGCCTCGTCCTCATCAAACATAGTAACGAGCCATCACTCACGTGTATTCATTCCTCCTTAACGACCACACATCACATCAATTGGGTAGTTACGAAGTTAATTGTACTTATACACAAACTGACTTGACTTTATAGCTGAGGAATAAAGTATAAACATTAGAATATAAGAAAATAAGGAGGATCCAAGAGGCTAGTTGACCTACACAAGGCAGCTCCTGTGCACCTAACACTTAGTCATAGTCTCGAAGGTAAATTATACACCTGAGGCTATTAGTACACCTGTGTGGCATTCAGTGTGTGTGTATCTTTCCTCTGTGCAGGTAAGTTAATTGGGTGTTGTGTCCAGCATCAGCACCAGCCATGGAAGGTAAGAGGATCATAAATATATTGGTAGAAAAAATGGGTTGTAATTTCCTGCTTAATTAATTTCTTTTAGTGATGGGAGACTATAAAACACACACACACACACACACACACACACACACACACACACACACACACACACACACACACACACACACACACACACACATACACACGCAAGCCATACACATACACAGAGGGTCACATATACATACACACACACCTGTATATACACAGATATACACAGCTGTACACACACATACGACGTACAAGTATGCAATACCACACTGACACACACAACATTTTTTTTTATTTAAACCCTTCTAGAAAAAACGAGAGAAAAAAAACTATAAGACCGTGACAAAAAAAAATAAATAAATAAAAAAAAAACGCATAAATAATTTCCAAGATACATTTTCTTTATGCGCCAAACACCTCCACGTCATTTGAGAGTCGCTTGAGAGAGAGAGAGAGAGAGAGAGAGAGAGAGAGAGAGAGAGAGAGAGAGAGAGAGAGAGAGAGAGAGAGAGAGAGAGAGAGAGAGAGAGAGAGAGGGGTGGGCGTGAGATATAGCGTGGCAAGAGGATTAAAACATTTCTTCGTCTTTATAATTTTCTTAACACTTCATACTCTTTGCATTAATTTTCTTACATCTATTTTATCCACATTTCTGTACCTTATATTTAATCATCATTATATATACCTACTTTATTTATCAACACATCTACGAGTTATCATTTACCATTTATCAATTTGTATCTACTTACCTAATTATCTACCTGTACTATCTACCTGTGTGTGTGTGTGTGTGTGTGTGTGTGTGTGTGTGTGTGTGTGTGTGTGTGTGTGTGTGTGTGTGTGTTACATTGACACTTCCAAGGGGGATTTGACACCTTATCACACTCACACCTGATAACTAATATTTTTCTATCGTTGAAAGATAACAAAAGGGATTAAATACACCAGTTCCACCGGCTTCAAAATCCCAGGTAAGTAAGTACAGTACATGTAATCCCCTTCCTTCCTCCCTCTCATTACAGGATTACAAGGGGGTTGAATTTCCTGGGTTTTTTACTATTAAGACTAATTTTAACTCTAATTAGATGAAAGCATAGGTAAATCCAGCTGAATCAAGAGATAATCTAATGCTATTCCACCTTCTGCTAATCCCTACCTTCATCTTTGATTAAATAAACCCTAGATACACTTACTCAACCTAACCTATAAAAGATAATATTACCTTACTTAACCTAAGATATAAACAAAATAACCTTACTTAACCTAACTTATAAGAAAATAACCTAACCTTACATAACCTAACTTATAGTAAATAAACTTACTTAACCTAACCTATACAAGTAACCTTACTTAACCTAACCTACAAATATAATCTAACCTAACTTAACTCCACCTGTGAAAATTAACCTAACCTTACACACACACACACACACACACACACACACACACACACACACACACACACACACACACACACACACACACACACACACACACACACCATATGGAGCCACAAACACACTCGGTACGGCAAGATGGCAGTATAGTAACAAATAATTATAAAGTAAATTTTTCCCTACAACATAATACCCAGACATACCTTGGTTAATAATCAGCCATATGACATGAATGTTTACTTACAGTTGCAATGACAATACTTTACCTGTGATCAGTTCAGCCATGGAGGGAAATCGTCTTCCTTCACGCACTCTAACGTAACAATAATAATGTAAGTGTAATCATTGCCTCCACACACCAAGGAAAAGTTACCGTAGTGAAGAGTCGCCATCAAATTCCAACTTAATTAATGTTTGTTCACGAAATCATAAACTTCCAAGGGTCAAGTGAGTGTCTATTCGATTATTTTTTTTATAAGAACATAAGAGTATAAAGAAACTATAGAAAGCCCGCGGGCATACACATAGTAGTTCCTGTAATATCCATATTTCAAAACTATATACATTTTATTTTTTATTTATATTATCTATGAACATATTATGGACGCTCAGCTGCATCACTACCAGCTGGAAAAACCCGGGAAATCGTTTCCTGCCACCTACACTACAGTTGACAGTGGCGGGAGTGGGAGTGTTGAGCCTTCCCAGACGACCACCAAAATGACAAAATCCATGGAGTAGCTATAACTATGACGAGGCCTTAACTAACAAAGAGTAACCTTGAAGCCTCTTGTACACTTGAACGCTGAGTGATAACAGAAATGATAACCTAGTCAGCACCGGGCGTACCAACAGGTAACACCACAACATTAATACAACACCAATTATTTTTCACCTTATTAAATTTTTTTCATTGATTTTACTGTACCTACGTGTGTGCGTGTGTGTCTGTGCGTGTGTGTGTGTGTGTGTGGTGATGAGGAGGTGATGTGGGCTGAGTTATGTGGTGAGAATATCAGACTGACACAGACACACACACACACACACACACACGCCATTGGGTTGAGATGAGCAAGATTCCACACACCTTCACTCAGACTCCTGGTGAAGACACGAGATACGACACACTCACTCGGCAATTCAGTGAAAAACCCCGCCGCTAACTGCACGAGGAAGGCAACACACTACCTTACACTACCTTACAGAGACGTGAAGTACTTGTCAAGCCTTTCTAGTGTGTATCTAACCTATCAAAACCCCTTAATTTCAACACTCGTTAAAACCATCTATATAAGCATCAGTGTGAGTGGTCGTCAGGTTAATAGGTTCAACGTTTGGCATCTGAATCTATCACGAGGGAGTTTGTGTAGTAAGTGTTGCTAATTACTGTGATAAGTCAGTATGCGTCAGTGGCTATTACTTCACCTCACCCACCTGTGTAAGCCAGCATCACTTGGCTCTCGCTGCCTGGCGTGTCTTGGTTATGACTTTGCTGTCAAACTCAACCTCCCATCCCCTTCATCCAAGATCTAAATATGTACGCATCAGGCTATCTCTCCTTCATTTGTAGAGGCGTGAGTATGTAAGAGTTAAGTGTTGATGGTGAGGTGAGGATAGGAGTAATAGACAACCTCACTGTGGCAGGTAACTTGATTTTAATTACTCCTCGCCTGATGAGTAACGTTTCTCTGTACAGGTGAGACTCAGCTTCTAATACTCACTAATACTAAATCTAACACATATTTTTTCTTTACATAAACACCTTAATTTAGCTACAAAACCGCGGTGAAACAATACTTTAGTTACCCTCAGCGCCACCTCACATCACCGGCGCTGCTGCTGCCCTGCCTGCTAACTCTCACGTAGTTATCTATTAGTAAAGTACGCCACTGATACCGCCACGACATACGCAACTTGACATTCTTACGCTGCCGCTACGCAAATACCAATACCATCCGTGACGTGATGTGACGTGAGATGTTATTAAGTTATCGAAGCGTGACGTGTGACTCTATAACTAGACTAGATCCATGCACCAAATGACCTTGATCTCTCTCTCTCTCTCTCTCTCTCTCTCTCTCTCTCTCTCTCTCTCTCTCTCTCTCTCTCTCTCTATCTCTCTCTCTCTCTCTCTCGGACCTCGCCCCACGCCGTTGAGGAGCTAAGTGATCAATATATCGATGCTGAAGTAGGTCTTATTGTGTGCGAGGCGGGACAGTCTCTTACAAATGCGAGAACAATGAGGATGAGAAGACTAATAGGAGAACAAGGGAAGCGAGGAAGGAGGAGGAGGAGGAGGAGGAGGAGGAGGGGCAGGTAAACAATGGCGTTAAGGTGCGTGAAGACAAGGTGAGTGTATCATAAGGTGAGGATAAAGGTGAGTATTAGGAAAACAAAAGAAGGAGAGTACTATAACAAGGCGGTACAACAACAACAAAATGTGTGTGTTGTAAAGTTGTGAGATAAAACAAAAAAGAAGTTGTTATTTAAAAGTTATTACCTGGGTTGTTGTGTCAAGTTGAAAGGAATAATTTTACATATAGAACACAAGGATAATGTGGAACGAAAGTGGAAACGGGAGACTAAATAGAAAAAATAAATAAGCGCGAGTCTTGTGAAGTGAATCGGTTTACTAAAAGTGAGTTGTGCAAAGCGTATAGGAACACACAAACTCTCTCCCTAATCTAAATTACCAGACATCCCTTTCCCTTCTCTCCTTCCTTACTCTCTTCCCTCCTACGTTCGTTTCCACACTTCCTTTCCTCCCTTCCTCCCATCCCAAGGTAGCCACACTCCCCTTCCCCGCTCCTTCTCTTACATTGCCACACTTCCTCTTCCCCTTCACCACCACCACCACCACCACAGATCACCCTGACATCCCTATCAGACACCACCTGCCGTTCAGCACTCAGCACTCAGCACCAGGTAGTTAGAACAGTGGGTTAGGAGGAAATGGAACGTTGCAATACATTTCTAGAGGACCTCACACGCTTTCTATAGCAGACAACCTTCCCCTTTGTACTGCTTGCTCCTCCTCCTCCTCCTCCTCCTCCTCCTCCTGTTATTTACTCACTCCTGGCCTTCCTTCTCTTCCTAGCTAAAGCAGGTCTCGCTTCCTACAAGATGATGTTTATTTCTTGTTGTTTACGTTTGCTTTCTCAAGGATGAATATTAGTCACGACATCCAGTCATTCTCAGCTAAAAAAAAAAAATATTGTTTGAAATATATTGCAAAAAAGTATTCCCCAGAAAAGCCACAACAACCTTCCCGCCCTTGTCTACCCCTGTCTATCCCTGTCTATCCCCTGTCTATCCCTTGTCTATCCCCGTCCCACCAGCCACGCCCATTCCTCTAGTAACCTTCACGCCCACGAGTCCAGCCTGTCGCGAAGGGTGTCCGTGGTGCGTAACGTTGAGGCGTGATGTGATGTAAATGAACGTACACACACACACACACACACACACACACACACACACACACACACACACACACACACACACACACACACACACACACACACACACACACACACACACACACACACACACCCAGCAGTCCATTTTAATAAGTGATCAGTATTCAAAGGCTGTGAAAGTCTTGGCAGGACGACCATAACTAAAGCAACCGAACGACACACAGAGGAACACATATGGATAAACAAATCAATACCGACCCACAAATGACGGTGAGATAGACGGTGACCAGATAGATACATACAGATAGACAGACAGAGAGAGAGAGAGAGAGAGAGGGGTGCTTCGTGGTGCAGGGCCATGACGTTGGCTTGTGTCCGGGCACCAAGCCAGCACCCACTTGTTCACCATTCACCGTCAGGCATTGCTGCATAACACGGGGGCGCCTCTCCCTACTAGCCCCCACCCACCCCACACCACCAAAAAAAAAAACATACCACTTCAGAAATGTTTTAAAATTTTTAGTGAATAATTTTCTCTTTTTTTCTATTTCTTTCAGTCTTAGAGGAAGCTGAAGGTGTGATTTATGAAGAAAATCCTCACCTGGGATTCACACATTTACCTGCCTCACCTCACTAATTAAGAGCCTCCCTCACCTGGATGGATCACCTGAGTATAGTACAATAAACCTGCCTCATTTGCATCACCCACGTCTCGTACAGGTATGATTCACGTACGTAAGTCTGTAAGTCACTTCCTGGTCAACTGACAGACGGGGGGGGGTTAAGGGGGGGTAAGGGTGGGGTCTAAGGGGGGTTTAAGGGGGCGGTGAGGTTAATGTGGTGTGTAGAATACTCGTATATTATGGTCTGATGGTCTGTTGGTATTTCCTTGGTTTTCTGTCTCCATGTATTCTCTCTCTCTCTCTCTCTCTCTCTCTCTCTCTCTCTCTCTCTCTCTCTCTCTCTCTCTCTCTCTCTCTCTCTCTCTCTCTCTCTCGCCTTGTCTATCTGTATGTAAGTCTATTATTTTCTGTATCTATTCTTTTTTTTCCGTCTGTTTATCTACCTTTTTTTTTACTGGTTATTCATATCCAAAATTATCCATGAAAACAAAACAGGCGTAACATTTTTCAAACATCACTCAAGAAAAAAAAGAAAAAAAGTTAAAGTACAAGCTTAAAACACTCGTAGCTAAGCTTAAAATCAAGGACGTCAGGACGGATTTACTGCAGCTTCGAGAGTCTATCAGAGGAAACCTAACTATCTATTGGACTGAGGGAAACACGGCAGCCAATTGCAAAGTCGGTAATAGCACGACGAACTTTGATTGCAGCTGTTGACAGGAGAGAGAGAGAGAGAGAGAGAGAGAGAGAGAGAGAGAGAGAGAGAGAGAGAGAGAGAGAGAGAGAGAGAGAGAGAGAGAGAGAGAGAGAGAGAGAGAGAGAGAGAGAGAATGATCACTATGCAACTAATTTAACCCGTTCATGCCTCAAATAGTAATGAATTGAACCGCAGCGACGAGCAAAGAATAAGTCGTTGATAATGTCGCAATAGAACGTCATTTAACCGTCTGTCTATTTGTCTATCTGTCTATCGATCCATTAGAGTTCAACCAATCAACTCGAGTTTCTGAAATGACCTGATGATTGTGGTCAGGTCACGCGCATTGGTGGAAAGGTCAAGGCTACAATCGATGTTGTGTTCTTAGAAGTGAAAAACAAAAGATAATCACTTATTACATAGACGATTGGAAATGGAAAACAAAAGATAATCACTTGCTGAAACAAGATAAACTAAAAACGTTTGATTTCTCTGCAAAACGAAACAAAAAGAAATAGCAAAGCCTGTTACAGAAGAAAAAAAATGTGAACAACTTTTGAAATCTTATAAAAACGTGAAAGAAATTAATGACAAACAAAAATTTCAAGAAAAGAAAATAGTTATGTGTTTGAAATGAGTAATTAAACTAAACTGAATTCCCTTTAATCAAGCAGCTTCAAGGGAAACGAAATTATACCTTCGAACACAGCGTAATAAAGACACAAGGCAGCTTCGCCAAACAAAACAAAAACAAAAACAAAAACAAAAACAAATAAACACAGCTAGAAAATTGTATGTTGAGGAAATTGCATCAAGTAATTATCTGCTTTCCCTTAAAACGCTCTGGCGCGGGGGAAAGACAATTACAAAAAAGGAAAACAAAATCATTTACCCACGAAGGAGGAAAATTCCGCAAGAAAACAAAAGACAAAAAAAACCCAAACTACTGAGGAAAAGAGTGAAATAAATAAACAATTGAATAACTTACATGTATATTTAGATATTAGTATAGTTATAGCATATCTTAGCAAGGGTAAAGAAAATGCATTGTAACCCAGTAGCGCAGTGTGTCGTGTTGCATTGGAGTCAATATTCGATTTCAATGCAGACTTTCCTTGATGTCTCTGTGTGCTTCCTTCCTTCCTTCATGTGACGATAACCTTCCCTTTAATAACACGGACGGACCTGCCTCGTGCTTGCTGCCTACCTGCCTCCCGCGCAACCCAACCCATGTTAGGGAAATTCCACGTTAGGGAAAATTCAGAAAAACAAGGAAAAGGGAAGGAAAGTTTAAATTACACTTTTATGTTTAGGAAAATTATAAAGAAATGGAGACTATTGATTTTCTGTTTATAATACTAATTGCTATCAAATTTACAGAGAGAGAGAGAGAGAGAGAGAGAGAGAGAGAGAGAGAGAGAGAGAGAGAGAGAGAGAGAGAGAGAGAGAGAGAGAGAGAGAGAGAGGCGTACACACAGTGGTCTTGTTCTTGTTCTATACATGTTGCAAGTTTCTTTACCCTGCCACCCTACCACCCTACCAAGCTAACAGTACAGGGTTATCACCTCAATCTGGCAACACTGGCTACGTGAAAACACACTCGTATCCTTATACACAACATTATCAACGTTTATCTCTTATTCCTGTTCTTCATTATCTTAATTATCCTACTCATCTTCTTTATCCATTTTATTTATCTCCTCTTTATTCATATACTCCTTTCTTATTTACTTCTTCTCTTCGTCTTTTTCATTTCCATTTTCTCTTAACTCATTTTTCACCTTCTCTTACTCATCATCATCATCATTTTCTTCCACCTCCTCCTTCTCCTTGTCGCCATCAAATCACCGTCTCACAGGAAGGAAGGGAGGGAAGGGAACGGAAGGGAAGGGAAGGGAAGGGAAGGGAAGGGAAGGGACTGAGTCTGCTATTGATTGGTCATTCTCCTTCACCAACAAAACCCAGACCCTTCCTCCCTTCCCTCCCCTTCACTCTCCCTCTCCTTCCCTTCCTTCCCCTTCCCTCCCTTCCCCTTACACGTGTTGGGCGTGGGTGGTGGGTGTCTGTACCACTACTTGACACATACACACACTTCTCTCTTTAAACCTGTCTGTCTGTATGTATGTATGTATGTATGTATGTCTCTCTCTCTCTCTCTCTCTCTCTCTCTCTCTCTCTCTCTCTCTCTCTCTCTCTCTCTCTCTCTCTCTCTCTCTCTCTCTCTCTCTCTCTCTCTCTCGCTTGCATCATACATTGTAGTAGTAGTAGTAGTAGTAGTAGTAGTGTTGTATTACTAACTACTTCTCCATCAACTATTCCTACAAGTTCATAACCCAAGGTAAGTGTAACAAACTTGTAAGTAAGTAAGTAAGTAAGCTAGCTAGTAACAAGAACCCTAACTTTTTTTTTTCCCCTTCGGTTCACGGGTTCATATTGCATAACTTTCCCTTTGCTTTAAAGAGACGCCGCCAGGAGGCCAAACGGTTCTAGTGACACGTAATAGCGACTAGGCAACACAAGGGGAGAACGATGGGACAATTACGATGCTTTGAACGGTGACTGGCGGGTCTTTTAGCGGCGAAATGTTGAAGAAACGAAATGATGATGAAGATACTGGAAGATAGGAAAGGAATCGCCGGTATCTTAATGGTCTATGTGGGAAGGATAGATAGATGTTATGATATATGTATTTTTTTTAAGTATTTTTCTTCGGCAATATTGAATTAGGGTGTTAAACCATTTTTTTTTTCTTGAAGTTTTTCCTTTGAGACACTGTAAAACCAGCTGTCTTCAAAAGTTTTCCCCTCTCTCTCTCTCTCTCTCTCTCTCTCTCTCTCTCTCTCTCTCTCTCTCTCTCTCTCTCTCTCTCTCTCTCTCTCTCTCTCTCTCTCTCTCTCTCTCTCTTACCTATACATTCCTCACTTCATCATCAACCTCTTCGTTATCTCATATATCTTTCCTCTCACTCATATCTTCCTCCTTTCCTTCACTTATCTCCCCTCTGCCTCAACTTCCTTCTCCTTCCACCATCCCTTTCTACACCATCCCTTCCTCCTTTCCCTCCTTCTTCCTCCTTATCTCAGACAGGTAAACATCTGACCGCTTTATGATGCATAGAAGATGAGGAACTACACAGAGAGAAATGAGCTAAACATGCCTTGCCTTCCCTTGCCTTGCCTTGCCTTGCCTTGCCTTGCCTCGCCTTGCCTCGCCTTGCACCTCCACCAACATCACATGATCCATTTGATGTCTTCGTGGGATGCTAAATAGATATCTTCCTTGTAATTTCATATGATTTTCTTCTATTTTTAGCGTTGATTTTTGGGGAGACTCAACGCTCCACTGATGATTATATATAAGTAGGTTAATGTGTAATGCTTCCTCTGAATGTGCATCTTGTTTGTTGTGGTTTTTATATATAATTGTTTTGTGTATTAAAGAGTAGAGTTGAGAGTAGAGGTATGGAATGAGTTTGTGTATTCAATATATTTCTCGTTATTATTAGAAAGAGAGATGGAAGGAAGGTGAGGTAAATGTTATAAGGGAAGGAAGCCTATTATATTGAATGTTTTTTTCTTCTTCACAGGCAATATGTAGGAACCTGACGAAGGCGCTGACGAAGGGATGATCAGATGCCTTGAAAATAATAAAAATAAAATAAAAAATAAACAAAAAAAGAGAGGTAAGAAAAATATTTACTAATCAAAGGGGTGTCTTTGTATGTGTGTAAATGTTTTTGTGTGTGTGTGTATGTGTACGTGCGTATGTGCATGTGCGTGTGTGCGTGCGTGTGACAGATTGACTAGTAAGTGAGTGTAACATGAAACTAATGAGGACAAGAGAAACCGAGAGAGAGAGAGAGAGAGAGAGAGAGAGAGAGAGAGAGAGAGAGAGAGAGAGAGAGAGAGAGAGAGAGAGAGAGAGAGAGAGAGAGAGAGGAAGAGAGAGATCACTGTCTCCCTTATTTAGCCTCTGTGTCTGCTATCTACACTGTTAATTGATACTGTAACAAGTTCAACCACGGGGCGAGAGAGAGAGAGAGAGAGAGAGAGAGAGGAGAGAGAGAGAGAGAGAGAGAAGGCAACAACCCCGCCTTTCAACACCCAAAAAGGCTATATAGAAATTTTGAAAAGGTGAGAAATAGACTATATGACACGAGACATTCATCCTAACCAGAAGTATTTTATTATCCATTTATCATTCTCTCTCTCTCTCTCTCTCTCTCTCTCTCTCTCTCTCTCTCTCTCTCTCTCTCTCTCTCTCTCTCTCTCTCTCTCTCTCTTATCTATCTAATATTTCATTTTGTCTTTCATTCATTCTAACTTTTTTCTTTACTCAACTCTCTTCTCACCTACTCCACCTCCTCTCTTTACTCTCCTCTCCTCTATCCACTCCTTCCTCCAACCTTTCCTCTCTCCAACCCTCCCTCCTTCCCTCCCCCCAACCCTCCCTCCTTCCCTCCACCCTCATCCGCACTTAATCAATATGAAACAAAACATTTAATAGACTTCTCTTTTCTTTTCTTTTCAAACAACGAAAATGACAAACGTTTATAATATTGAACACGAAAAGAAGAAAAGAGAGAGAGAGAGAGAGAGAGAGAGAGAGAGAGAGAGAGAGAGAGAGAGAGAGAGAGAGAGAGAGAGAGAGAGAGAGAGAGAGAGAGAGAGAGAGAGAGAGAGAGAGGAAAAAATAGAGAAAGAATATATGAAAAAAAATAGAATAGAAAAATAGAATAAAATAAAAATCGAGGACCTAGATGAAGGCTTAACATATATACAAAGATAAAACTTAGACAAGAAAGAAAATGAGAGAGAGAAAGAAAGATAAAAGAAAAGAAAGAGAGACAAAAGAACTAATTATAATGTCAAGGAAAAAGAAGATTTGTCAAGCATAAACAAAAAAACAGTTTAGATGAAGAGAGAGAGAGAGAGAGAGAGAGAGAGAGAGAGAGAGAGAGAGAGAGAGAGAGAGAGAGAGAGAGAGAGAGAGAGAGAGAGAGAGAGAGAGAGAGAGAGCGAGCAGGGGGGGGAGGGAGGTGACACTTAAATGCAAACCAGGGAAGCGTCATAATTTTTAAGACCATTTATTGATTTTCGATGCATTTATATATTGACCAAAGGAAGAGAAAATAGTGAACTAACTCTCTCTCTCTCTCTCTCTCTCTCTCTCTCTCTCTCTCTCTCTCTCTCTCTCTCTCTCTCTCTCTCTCTCTCTCAATAGGCAATCAGACTCGCTAGGGATAAATTATACACCCAGACTGTGATTTGTGGAAGGATATAATTACCTAATCAGTATATTACAGGAGAGCTTCAACTTGGCTTCATTTATAAATACACGTGACTTGCTGAAGCTTATTTACCTGTTGCCAAGGCTTCCTCAGGTGTAATTTAGGGCGCAGGTAAGGGGAAGGGATTCTGTTTACAGGTAATTGCTCTGTTTTCTATGTAATGTCTTGGTTTAGAGAAGTTTTAAAGGGTTGTATTATTTTATTTACTGTATTTTTTTTCTCTCAATGACATTATACTCAATTACAGTGAGTTATTATTACATTTAAGAGGAGTTGTGAGGCGTGGCAGTGAAATATATAGTGTTACGGTAACTATGATATTTCTTGATGAAGGTATAACATAACATAACAACTTTTTTTTATTCTTTTTATTTGTTACGGTGTGAAATTAGAATGAAAAAAAAAGTTATGTTCACTCACATTGAAATGATCCGGTTTAAGAATTTATAGATATTTGATTAACTAAAGCTCGAGTGTATTGACTGCAGACCAAGACAAAGACTCACTATCAACTTTGTCAATTTAGATTAGGTGATAAATATACAATCAAAACAAACTTCGAACAACTAAACATTATCATTGCAACATTATACACACAAGTCCACGTAGCACAGTCCAACAGGAATGTGTGTGTGTGTGTGTGTGTGTGTGTGTGTGTGTGTGTGTGTGTGTGTGTGGGTGTGTGTGTGTGTGTGTGGGTGTGTGTGTGTGTCATTACGTATCATTATTTGGTTCTCAATCGCTGGAAAATCATCAGATACTAACCCAATAATAAGGTTTCATTGATTATATATGGACAGCACTTGTATAAAATAAATAAATAAATAAATAAAAAAAAAAATATACACACCTACATACATACATACATACATACAAACACACTGACGTCAGAGGAAGACTAAAACTTGTGTGGAGATAAAGTGACGCACAGCACAACTATCGACTCTCTATTAACTCTCAATGACGTCATGCTATCGACCAGGAGAATCCCATCCTATGCTATGGTATTCGATTCGATTTGCAACTTTACTGTCTCTCTTATCTTTCTTTTCCTTTCTTTTCTTATTTCTTGTTTTCTCTCTTCCTTTCACATTCTCTCATACCTCCATTTTTATTTCTAGATCTTCCTGTTATTGAGTTAGTGTTAATTATCTGGTGTATATATTTAATTACCTTCATTATTAACTATATCTATATTTTAAGTGTTTTTAAAGGTAATTTCCAATACCTGAAACTCATTAAAAAGTTGAAAATAGTTAAACATATCATAGAAAGAAATCTCATCTGGCTTCCCATTTTTTTTTTCATTTCTTCCTTACATAACATCGCTGAAGTCAACATTTCCGCCCTCGTGCACACAATACCCCATCTTCTTCCACCTCACCACACGCCATTGTCAACAGCTACTGGAGGTGTAATATTTGCCTTCCATCCGACACTTACTCTAGCCTTTCCCTTCTTTACTTTTTATAATTAACGTGTATGTAACATTATTTTAAGGGATAACTATATTTTAAAGCCTATTTCCTTTTATTTTGTTTACCTAAATAACGTGTGGGCTTAGATATATTTAAGGAATAACTCAATTTTAAGGACTATTTCCAATCCTTTTTTACCTTAACAACGTGTGGTCTTAGATATATTTAAAGGGATAACAAAACTTTAAGGATAATCTGACTACATATCTAACCCTAAATTGAAGACTACCTTGTATTTTCACCTGGATTTCCTCACCTTGCTTTTGTTTTAGGTGAACGCTGTGAGGTTATGGAGGGTGATGAGGTTACGAAGGACAATACAATGCTTGAAATCCCTTAAGGGTGTAAGTACCATAAGGACCATAGGTGTTATGGGACTACGAGACCTTTCAAACCTCCTCTGCCCTTTTACTCTCAAACAAATATTCTAACATTCCTCTCCTCCAACTCCTCCTCCTGCTTTTCTTTTTCTTCCCCTTTCTCCTCTTCTTTCTCGTCATTGCATTTCTCAATATTATTAATCCGTTCAATTATTTTTTGTATCTCTCTCTCTCTCTCTCTCTCTCTCTCTCTCTCTCTCTCTCTCTCTCTCTCTCTCTCTCTCTCTCTCTCTCTCTCTCCTTAACTAATCGCTTGCAACCTTTGATAGTAACTTAAAAATATTTCAAGGCAAAGCTTCAACATTTTATCTTTAATCGCCGTGTGTTGTTGCATTGCCTTGTGTACTCCTTCTGGTGCATATGAATAACTAATTGACTAACTTTATGCATCTCAGAGAAAGTTTCATTATTATCCTTTGCATTATTCAGGATTCAATTACTTATTTGCACCGAGGGAATGCCATTATTGCGATTCTGTAATCAACTATCTCAGAACATTTAACCTCTAGAACGAAGGGAAAGTACTATGCTTTCTCTCTCTCTCTCTCTCTCTCTCTCTCTCTCTCTCTCTCTCTCTCTCTCTCTCTCTCTCTCTCTCTCTCTCTCTCTCCATACCTATCACAAGCTATTAATAATTCTGACTACCTCTACACACACACACACACACACACACACACACACACACACACACACACACACACACACACACGTCTAACATACAGATTTGAATGCCTGACGACGTGTTATCGCTCCACAAGATAAGATAACACAAGCTACTCTTACAAAACACGACTAACTTTCATCTGTTGGCCACCGCTACCTCGCTATCAAGAACCAAGCGTATTGTGTTGATTATAGAGGTTTGAGTTACTTATACATTCCTTGAATACGATCTACCTCATTGTGGGTTTCAATAAATTTTTTCGTATTCTTGTTTATTTATGGGTTTTTTTTCTGTTTATTAGTTTTGGTGTTTTTTTTTGTGTGCGTATTTTCTGTTTTTTGTATTGATATTTCCTCCGTTTGTCTATATTTGGCGAGTCTAGTCTAGTTTTATTTCACCATTTTCCTTATTCTATTCTATACATATATATATAAAAAAAAATAATACAATAAAATACAATATCTTTTCTTCCATTCCTCCTTCTCCTCCTTCTTCGTGTTATCTATCATCAATATTGACCTTGTTACGTTGTGTTATGTTATGTTGTGTTATGTTATGTTGTGTTATGTCTAATGGTCCTTCTAGCTGTACCTTTTGTCCCCTGCCCCGCCCCACCCTAGTACCCCTGCCCCGCCCCGCCCTACTCTTACCCCTGCCCCGCCCCACCCTGTCATGACCCGCCTTAGGTAATAACCATACGTCTCCCTAACACAGTAGCCTTCATCCCATCAGGCTATATTACCTTCCTCACTCCTCACTCCTCTATAACTGACAAGGACAAGCCTACACCCCCCCCACACTCCCTCCCCCCCCCACAAGACCCCTCCTCAGACGCATCTTTTCCCTTACTTTTCTCTCCATATCCTTCTCTCTCTCTCTCTCTCTCTCTCTCTCTCTCTCTCTCTCTCTCTCTCTCTCTCTCTCTCTCTCTCTCTCTCTCTCCCTCCCTCTTCCATTACTAAAGCAATTTCAACGATTATGTAATTATCAACAATACTTTGCAGCTCGTTTTAAATGTTTTTTTTTTTCTCTTCTCTCTGCAGGTAAATAAGTGTAATTATTCCGACTCTTTCTTTATGTTTCATCCTTGTTTCTGACGAGTAAAACGCAGCCATGGAAAGAAGTAATGATAAGGTTTAAGGAATTTTTGCAACGTGAATATTTTAAAGAAGATATTAAGGTATGGAGTGAGTGCCTGTCTGCCTGTCTGTCTGCCTGTCGGTCTGTCTGTCTGTCTGTCAATGCTTACCCTTCCTTCAGGACCTGCCAACAAAACATTCACCTTCTTTACCTTTTCGTAGACGACTGAGGAAGGAAGACATCTTGGTGGCTTGAGTGTTGGTTCCTAGATGAATTTGAGTCGATACTTCGGAGCGCTTCACACGCCCCTCCACCGAAGCCCCGAGTCCCTGTCGCTATGTGGATGACGCTCACTCTACTTCACTTGTTCTGTATGCACACACAGAGACATGATGGTTTTGTTAAGGTACACACAGGGTAATACAGGTGTCTTATCCCTTTGTATCTTTGTTGTATACACTGTGTTTAGCGTTGGAGGAAGACACAGTTAAACACGCTATTATTTGGTGTCGTTTATTTATTTTTTTTTTTAGAGTGTTGGGTTGTAGGTGTTCACTCACTTCACGGTCACGCTACACACTGGCCACACCTCACACCAACACGCTGCTGCCACTTCACTCTGCTTGCTGCTACGCTTCTCCCTTCATCCTCAACCACAAACACGCTTCCAGTTACTCTTGATTTGCACGGAAGCACTCAAATTTTTTTTATATCATTTTTTTTGTTTACTCTTCTAGTTTTCCTTCACTAGTTTTTATCTACTCAACAATATTTCACTGTTTCCTTAATACGTTCGCTGGTGGGTGTCCAGGGGAGAGCGGCACTGACGAGGGCGTGACAGAAGGTAAGGTGGAGAACGCTTACAGGGCGCGGCAGTGAGGGAGGAGAGGAGGAGCGCGGAGTCACTACCTACACCACCGTGGTTAGAGTCAGACTGAGAGAGCTGCCGTTGCCGCCTCTCCAACCACCACCATCCCCTCCCCCTCCCCTCAGTGGCGTTATCTTCGTTCATTCACTGATGTCCTGTGTAATTCCTTCTCACCCACTCCTCCCTCCACGTCTGTTAGCGGTGGAGCCTCTCCGCCTCGCCTTACGCTGCCTGCTTCCTCTACTCGCTTACTCCCTCTTCCCTTTATGGTATTGAACTGTGTCCTTTGAGCCGGGAAAGGTTAAAATTCAACTCCTATTCACTTAATGTAATGAAAAACACGCGATTACTTTTCGGTGCCTGATTTCCCTCTACGTGAGATTCACCAATGGCCCACCAATCACCCAATGCCCTCTGCCCTGCCCTACCCTGCCCTGCCCTGCCCTGCCCTGCCCTGCCTGCCCTGCCCTGCCCTGCCTTGCCCTGCCTTGCCTTACCCTGCCTTGTACTGTGTCACGTGATGGAAGTCGAAGCTTTAATGTTGGGTGAGCGTGGAGTCATTTGGTGTGAACGCAGCGATAGTCATGTGTTTCATACCGCTGCGCTGTGCTGTGCTGTGCTGTGTGTGCTGTGTGTGCTGGTGTTCTGTAATCCTATTCACAGTGGATTTAACCTCATCCCAACCTGGCTACTCAACACTCATGTATTGACAACACTTTAGGATTATATAAAAGATAAAAAGTTTAGGATTATTTTCAAAAACACGATGAAAATATTGTCAACCTTTATTGATTATATATATTTTTTTTACACATTTCACAAATGGATAACCACATACAAAATGGCACAATCATTCATCTCCATAATTTTGCAAAAATATTATTTAGTTATACATTTGTTCTAAGTTCTATAATCTGATATTCAGCACTAATACATATATACAATACAGGTATATTGTGTTCATTATACATGATTATATATTCCTATCAGATAATTATTATATACAAAAGATTTCGACAACTGGATAAAATGATAGATGAAAAAAGTTTGTGATTAATAAGAGTTTCAGTGAAGATAATAATTATACCGATTAAGTAAGTGGTGAAAATAAACCTTCGAAGTCGTGACCTAAACTAAGAGTATTTCACGTCATATTAAAGCTATAAGATAAACATTAAATATAAAATTAATAAATAAAGGGAAGGGAAGGGAAGGGAAGGGAAGGGAAGGGATAAGGGGATGAGGGGAGGGAAGGGAAGGGGAGGAGGAGAGAGAGACAGTCCAGCACTGCTCTGAACATTACACACACAAGGATTAACACCGTGTCTTGATGCACACACACACACACACACACACACACACACACACACACACACACACACACTTTTATATTCCACCAAGAACACGTTGGATAAATAAATATAATACAGTTTACAGGCATAAATTACACTCATATAATAGAGACTCGTAGTGAAGCAGCTTTTTTCCTTCGCCAATCTTCCTCGATAGACAACTTCAATTGCTTGTCAAACTTCAACCAACCAAAACGAGGAAGTTGATACATTTTCCCTTTACAATAAACCTTAAATCAACCTTTCAAGTATAAAAAGACTCCTGTCCTCCCTTATTATCCTTAAAATTTTAGGTATGAAGTCAGGGCGAACATTTAAGGGAGTTATATTTGCTGTCTCACCCTCGCTCGTGACTATACAACTGGCAGGGAAGGAAGGGTAGGAAGGAAGGGGAGCTAAAGGTGGCAGGGAAGAGGGTATCTGCTATTTATTAAGGGTGAGGGAAAGAGGGGAAAACACCTTTCCTCTTATTCATCAGAGGGTACAAGGGGAAAGAGGAGTCAGGGTTGTGGAGGGAGATGGAGGGAGGGGAGAATGAGGGAGGGGAGAATGAGGGAGGGAGGGTAGGTAGGTAGGTAGGTAGTTCCACCCTTCCCCTCAGTACCACGCCTATAGTTTCCTCCCTCGTTCCCCTCCCTCGCTCCCCTCTCTCGGTCCCCTCCAGCGCAGACTCCCTCAGGTGTGGCGGGAAGGGAGTATTTCGGCACAACATCGTGAATCATAAACTCACTTCCGTCTTCCCTGCGCCTTCGAAGCAGTGTTTCTGTCTTATATATTCACGGAGAATATACTGAAAACACCTCAATACCTTTATATAGACAGGAGATGTGCCGTTCAGAGGTCAAGTAAGATAAGAAACGTAATATTATAGACAGAAGATTATGAATATTAGTTTTTAAAAGATGTTAGATTAGCGTTGGGATATAGCCAGTGTATAAATTTATCATTAACGAGCGATATGTTTTTTTTTCTTTCTACATTATGATAGAGTGAAATGATGTGAGAATTTTACATCATCTAAAAACCTTCTCTTGATATTTTGTACTCAGGTCACCGGGAATCTTTATATGATATACATAAAGGTGCTTGTAAGGGTTTGACAAGACACTGTTCGACACCCTCTCATCTTAGCCAATCAAAACGCGTCTTTCCAACACTACGTAGACGCTGTAACAGGAAGGGAAAGCGATCGTTACGGTAACTGTTTCCTCACTAAACGCTTATAACATTTCCTGACATAAAAATAATAATAAAAAACTCATAAATATATACACACAAATTTTTTATAACTTACAAATAAGCCTTTAAGTGTGTGTTACTGTTACCTGAGGGAGGAAGAACAGGTAAACACGTACACACACACACACACACACAAACACACACACACACATAAACACGTTCTAAACATGTATACATCCTTCACCTTATACACTTTGTACACCACGTTAACACATATACAAGAATAATACACAAAAAATACACTCAATCCTGATATGTACAGTTTATAAAAAAAAATTGACAACCTCTTCCACGAAAATATGTATACTATCCATATGTATATACAACCACATCCATGGACGTTTATATTCATACATCTTATACATATCTAGTGTATGTATGAGTATGAGTATGAGATTCATGTATAAAAGTTTGATAATGACCCACAGTGGAAGAGGTAATAATAATAATGATAAGAGGTGTGCCATAATAATGTATAGTTAATTATTATATTCAGTCACATTATTTGCATCTGCCACACAGCTACACACAGGTGATGCAAATTATGATCATTAAAGGATTGTATGAAGGTATGATAATTAGTACCTGTATAAAAATGTTCAGGTATAGCGTAAAATAGTTAAGAGTGACACTTCTATATCTTTGTAAGTCAAGCTGGCTAGTACCTTTAAGTTTATTTAAAGGGAACAAAACATTACAAAGCCTAACACTACTACAATTTTTAAAGGTAAGACACAGGTGAACTTTTATATACAATTATTTTCAAGGCAGGAATGTAAACACCTTCACATACTCTGAACTTATATAAAAATGAACCAATTTATGGAAGAAAGTTCACACATCTGTTGCCTCGCCTCCTGCTGACTGCGAAGGTAACGTACACATGGGCTCGTGTATGTAGGTACGTACGTGTGTGTACCAGCGTCAGTATGTACACCAATAGTAGACAAACACACACACACAGACACACACACAGACACCTGCAAGAGGAACAAAACAATGAAACAAAATAATAAGAGGGACGTCCACAGCACATAATGGGATTCTAAATGAGGTAAAAAAAATATATAAAAAAATGAAAGAAAAAGTCACTTAATCACTTCCCTGAAACTGTAGATGAGAATAACCTCCTCGAGTTTTGTGAAGATAATTACTCGTTCCTCTAATTAATGGTTACAGTTAACTTTTTTTGTCCTTTTGAATTGACTAATGGCAGCACGTCTATGATAGTATAAAAAAAAAAAATTGTCCACTCTAGCTCCTACATCAAGAGAAATGTCAAGAGGATTCCAAAAATATATAAATAAAAAAAAATTATTATTGCCATCCGTTCGTTTACCTGTAGCATCAGGTAATCATTCTTTGGACAGGTGTTCGCGGCGGGACTAGTAAGACCCGCTCATCAATTACCAATAAACCTGAATTCAAGGTAAAAGGCGTTGGATCCTCAATTAGTACTCGTCAAGGACACAACCCGACACAAGCCTCACACTGGACGCGTTCAAAACAATCGGATTGCCTCGCTCTAGTGCAATCTGAACCTAACACTTTAATATTCTTCCATTATCCTTCCATCTATACACGTCAAGTTTCCTATAAATGCATTGAACGGAACAGAACAAGCAATACAAGTGGACCTTTTTTTATTACGTTTTCAAATAGCATAAAAAAAACTATAAATATTTTTAACCCTATATCTACCTCAACACTATCAAATATAAGCTAATAAAACATAGAAAATAAAAAAACAAAAATATATAAACACACTAAAATCTCCCACAGTATTGCTTAATTACAGGTAGAACCATTTCATTAATCACATCATTACAACACACAGGTAATAAAAGTCTAAACCCACGACACTCACCTTTACCTGTTATCCTCTAGGTAATCACAACACCTTTCTGGACGCATACACCTCCAGGGCCTTCAAGCAGCGCCGGCCACAAGTAGGTTTTGATCGTATCACTCTCAGGATCAGCTAGGTGGAAGCGCACGTGATAATCCTTTCTGTACGTTCGTGATTCGTAGTCAATAACGTAAGGAGGGACTTGGTTGTTGAGTCCCCAGGCGAGTCTCACACAGTCCTTCACGTATTGCAGCAGCCCGTCGCAGTTCTTGAGGCTTGGATAGTCGTAGAGGGTGGCCCAGATTTGTTGACATACCTCCTGTAGGGATATATAAGGTGTGAGAGATGTGTAGGTGTGGATTTTATTATTGTCTGTTTATTCATCTTGTTTGATCTAGTTTATCTTTTGTTAATTTCAGTAGTGTTTGGTCTGATTTTGTTTTGTTTTGTTCTCATTTTAACCGCAATTAAGTTAGGTTATTGTTATTTTTTTCAACTCCTAACTAAATCCTTGCATCAATCACTCAATTAACTTTTTATCCAATTACCAATCACACACACACACACACACACACACACACACACACACACACACACACACACACACGCACACACAGACACAATCAACCCTCATTCATAGATATTATTGGTTTCCTTAGTCTAGTTCAATTGAGACTGACTGACATTTCCAACACAAAATCAAGCAATTCATCACCACCTCATCACCACTTCATCACCACCTCATCACCACACCGTCACCACTACCATCTCACCTCCATGTTCTTTGAAAGGTCACGCTTCTCAATATTAGCAGTGACGTAACCTGAAACGGATTGCTCAAGGGAAAAGGCGTTCGAGTCGTAGGAGTGATGGTGGTTGTCCTTCACGTCTCCAGAGGGCGGTGGTGGAGGAACCTGAAGGATGCGACGGACCTCCTCCCTAAGGGCTTGAGCCGAGGAGGATGCAGAGCGGAAGGCAAGCTGAGGATACGAAGGATAGGATGTAAGTAAAAAAAACAAAAATAAATGAGGAGTATCTAAAGAATAAAAATGTAAAAAAATGAGTCGTAGCTAAAGAAGAAAAAGTTGTAAAAAAAATGAGGAGTAACGAAAAAGAAGAAAAGTGTGGTGAGGTAGTCTAGAATATGATAAATAGAGGATAGTTGTAAATATATATAAATAATGAATAAAGAGAAGAGTGAATTTGTTGATAATCATAAAAGGAATAATAAAGGTAAGTGTGAAAGGAAGTTAAAATGAAATGAACTTAACTTTTTTCGTGGGTAATGTGTAGAAAATAAAAAGTGTGAATAAAAAGATTGATTAAAAAAAAAAAGGGAAGTGAAAGGGAAGTGGTTCAAAGGGAGAATTTATATAAAAAAAAAATAAAATAAAGTGAGATTTTAAAATATGCTAAAATGTTTTCAATGCATTTATAGTTTTTTATATAGACTATTCATCATTAATGCACTTATGATGTTGCAAATTAATAAAAAAGAGAAAAAAACTCCCAGGAATTATACATTTTATGATTTCCCTCATTAAGCTGAATATCCATCACGTTAATGTATTAGCAAACCGCGTGCGAGAGAGAGAGAGAGAGAGAGAGAGAGAGAGAGAGAGAGAGAGAGAGAGAGAGAGAGAGAGAGGAGGAGAGGAGAGAGAGAGAGAGAGAGAGAGATACAATAATAAAATACTTAAGCTTGTTGCATTACACAGATAGATGGAACTAATCAATTACCTTTATGGAACAATACCAAGGTAGTTATTCTTGTTAACGTAAATATAAGTTCAATTTCTACACACACACACACACACACACACACACACACAACCCGCCACACACACACACACACACTCACCACCACAACGCTGAACAGAAGCTTTGACTTAAGTTCTTCTGCATTCTTAAGGTCGGGCAGGCTATCCAGAGCATCGAGGGTGTCAACGCGTGCCTGGGCGTAGAGGTTGCCGTACTTCCTAACCAGGGCTGTGGGCCGGCGTTCCCCAAGGTTCACGTTCTCGAGCCGACCGTTGCCTCTCTCCACTCCTCTAGCTGCGCGATCTCCAAGCCTGTAGAAGGAGGAGGAGGATAAGGAGGAGGAAGAGAGTTATATTGTTCACTTATTAACTATCTACCTTATTAAGCTTATTATGTATGTATTATTATCATTATTATTACTTTTTTACTACTATCAATAACATTAACTTATCAATTTATTCAAGTAGTAATAGGAGTAGTAGTAGTAGGATGAGGAATAGTAGAAGCATCCTTACCTATCCTTCAGCTTCTTCTCCCGGTCCTGCATGTGTAGGATGGTCTGGCGAGCCTTGGTGATCTCTGCACGTAGGGTCTCCACCTCCTGACGAATGGCTGCTGACTCCCTCACTCCTGACGGGGCTGAGGTTCGGGCTGAGGGTGGAAGGGTAAAGGTGAGGCGAGGTTATCAAGGTGGGAGGAGGAGGAGGAGGAGGAGTAAGTTTTGTGTGTGTGAGGGAAGATGATGATTTTTCTTTCTTCTTTTCCTCTTTTTTCCTCTCTCACTTGTTTCTCCTCTCCCCTTCCCCTTCCCCTTCCCCTTCCCCTTCCCCTTCCCCTTCCCCTTCCCCATAGCTGTCCTCCATAACATTACTTCCCCAGGTAAGTATATTCTCTCCCCTTCCTTGCCTTATCCTTTAGCATCTCTTTTTCTTCCTCTCCCCTTCTCTCCTCTCTCCTCTCCCTTCCATGCCTTCATCTACCACTAGTAACTTTAATCTCCTTCCCTTCTTCCTTCTTCCTTCCTTCCTTGTGTTTCCTTGCTACTCCTCATTCGTATTAACCTCTTCCCCAAATGAGGCTGTATCGCTAAATGGGTCTCATAACTTTACTCCCTAGATATATTGAACACCATTCCTTAACCCCCTTCCCCCCCTTTCAACACCAAGAATCCTCACCCTTAACACCTAAAATTTCAACACCCAAAAATTTTCAACACCCAAATGTCAACACCCAAATTTGCAACACCTAAAATGTCAACACCCAAATGTCAATACCCAAAATTGCAACACCTAAAAATTTCAACACCAAAAATGTCAACACCACCCAAAAATCTTCACCATCAACATCAATAATACTTCTCACAACATCCTACACCCTCCTTCAGTGCCTTTTTCACCCTTAACACAGTATCCTTTACCCTACACACTCCTTCACTCCCCCAAGGACTTACCAGCAGGGACAGACAGCTCATGCCCTTTGCCGCAACGCACACTAACACCTGTTGCTCCTCCTGCTGCTGCCGCCTCTCCGTTCTTCCTTGAGCCTTCAGGTGTTGGCGAGTCACTTTTTGAGTCACCGCCGCTGCCCTGACTCTGTGTATCCGATGAGCTGAAGGACGGAAGGTGAGTCAGTGAATGTGGAGGTGGAGGAATAAAAAGTAAAAGAGAAGAGGGAGAGGGAAGAGTAGAAGAGAAAAAAAATTGTGGCAGGAAAATGAATGAGGTCGGAAGGGAGGAGTTAAGACTTCCTTCCTACATAACAAAATACTTAAAAAAATAACACGAAAATAACACAAAAACACTTATAACAATAGAAAAACATATATGAAAATGCAAAACAAATAAAAATAATTCCATGAAAAAAAGAAAAAAAGTTATGAGGAGGAAGAGAAGGATAATGAGGAGGCTTACCCAGAGGAGACACCGGAGGACGAGGAGGAAGGCGGGACGGTAGTGAAGGGCAGAGAGCTCCTCATACCAACACGACTTCTGTCACGCACTGGGGGAAGAAAATGAGGGTCACTAAAGTAGCTCCAGCACAGCTCTTGCCTCCTGGTGATGGTGTTGGATCTGGCACTACCACTCCAGGTGTTGCAGGCACTCACCGGCACACCTTACGAGGCACTACTGCAGGTGTTACAGGTACTGGTGTGGCCTTAATGAGGTTGTAACAGGTGTGGAGGGAGGCCTCGGTGGGTTCATGGTTATGTGTGTGTGTGTGTGTGTGTTATTATCAGTAGTAGTAGTGGTAGTAGTAGTAGTAGTAGTAGTAGTAGTAGTAGTATAGAGTAGTGGTAGTAGTAGAAAAATGATGTCAGATATAGTACACAAAGTTAATAAAAAAAAATAATAGCATACCACAAATACATCAAAGAATCTTCCCTTCCACCATAAAGACAAATTATAATTCCATTTAAAAAAAATAATAAATATACATATAAAAAAATATATATCTTCCAGACATGATTAATTTCTCTGATAAATGGGAACAGCAACTTCAAACAAAATTATACCTCAAACTTTACCATGAAGTTTGCAATATTTTCTGACTTTCATTTGCAAGTTTGAAAAGGAGTTAGACA
>JAPQNM010000041.1:2893223-2908223 GCA_029783475.1 Metacarcinus magister | reverse complement strand
CAGCATCCACCAGCATCCCCCTTCTCTCATTCCCCTCTAACAGTCCAGAAAATATATACATTTCTTCCTCTTCCTCTTTCCAGTTCTCCTTATGGTTGTTTTTTTTCTCTCCTTCGTAAGTTTTAACCAAATTACTTTTTTCTTCTTTTTCTTCCTCTCCATTCCCTTACTACCCAGCCGCCTCCTCCTTTACCACCTCCACCCACCGCCCACCCTGCCCATCTTACACCAACATAGCTAGCAGCCACGCCCATAAACATGCACACCACATTTCCCCTCTCTCTCTCTCTCTCTCTCTCTCTCTCTCTCTCTCTCTCTCTCTCTCTCTCTCTCTCTCTCTCTCTCTCTCTCTCTCTCTCTCTCTCTCTCTCTCTCAACACCTATACCACGCCCCATCATCCCCCTACGCCCTCCCCCAGCCTCTCCCGCCCACCCACCCTTCCCATTTCACCGCCTCACCTCCCCCCAGCCCGCCTACACGCCCGCACGCCCTCCTTTCACATTCATCATGGGCACCGAAGAGGTAATTCAAGAGTTACAGAGCAGCCATGTGCAGGCCTTTTAGCTCGTTCCAAAATTTAAATGGACGGTAATTCTACTCTCTCTCTCTCTCTTTTTTTTTCTCCCTCTCCCTCTCCCTCTCCCTCTCTCTCTCTCTCACCTGTTCGTACCTGCCCATAAGTTATTTTCAAGTGTAAAGACAAGTTATTTTTTTTATCAGTACTCGATCTGGTTACGCGTAATTCGTATAGAAATTTGTTAGTACTAAAAGGTGAAGAAAAAAGAAAAAGAGGAAAGTTTCTCGCCTCTGCCACTCCTTGAATATATGTAAAAGAATAACGCGTGTGTTGTGTTCTAATTTCTGAAACATTTTAGAAATTTAGTTACAAGCGTTGAGTCAGAGGAGTGTTTTGTTTCTCACCCTTGGTATGGTATGCGATGCTTTTTTGTTTCTGTCGTGTTCATGCGCTGGTCGCGTCTCACTGCCTTCACTTATTACAGCAGAACACTTTTTTTTATTATTATTTATATAGATGCAAGTAGGTCAAGGGATGAAGAAACGAGAGAGAGAGAAAAAGAAAGAAAAATTTGCATACTGATGTGCCAAAGAGCGAGAGAGAAAGAGAAAGACTACACTCCTTCCTCCACTTTGAGATGTCTTTCCTCCTTCCTTCCTCCTCCTCCTCTTCCACTTCTCGCTCTCATTATCGACCCCGAAAAGTCTTCCAACCCTCTTCCTCCACCCTGAAAAGTCTTCTATCTCTCCTCCTCCATCTTTTGAACTTATTCTTCCTCCTCCTCCGTCATTAAAAGCCTTCCATCCTTCCTCCTCCTCCATCTTTTGAGCTCCTCCTTCCTCCTCCTTCATCATTAAAAGTCTTCCATCTCTCCTCCTCCATCTTTTGAGCTCCTCCTTCCTCCTCCTTCATCATTAAAAGTCTTCAATCTCTCCTCCTTCATCCTTTAAACTCATCCTTTCTCCTCTTCCTCCATCCTAAAAAAGTCTTCCATTCATCCTCCTCCATCCTTTGAATCCTTCCTTCCTCCTCCTCCTCCTCCATAAAGGTCTTCTAAGGCTCCTCCTCCACCGCTAGAGGTCCTCCTGCTTGAAGTCCTCACATTACGTCGTGCGGGTCCTCGGTCACTGACTCTGCAGGGCAAGGCAATGGTTTTCACTCCAAGAAGAGGGGAATAGAAAGCTTGATCGTCTACAACTTCCTTCCAGGTATCTTCAGGAGTCTATCACCCTCTTCAGGTATTCCCGGGTAGCCTCCGCACGTGTACACCTGGCGACGCATTGCAAATCCGTAACACTTATTTCGGCTTCATTGATGTGTTGGGGAGAGTGACGCAGCGGTGGTGGTGGTGGAGGGTGATGGGGGGCGTTGAAGCGTCCAGTGAGAGCCTAAAGAGCGGTGTTGTTATGGTGGGCACGAGGGTGGGCGGTAGAGAGTGCGGCAGCGGCGGGGCGCGGGCAACATTAAGCCCTCCAGCGGACTTTCAGTTAGGGAATGCGCGGCTTTGTAGGTCAGAAGAGTTACTTTGCCGGCCCGTACTGCGTGGTGTGTCTCCTCCTCCTCCACCTCCTCCTCCTCCACCTCCTCCACCTCCTCCTCCACCTCCTCCACCTCCTCCTCCTCCTCCTCAGTCACTTCCACTACTTACATTTTCTCTTCTCTCCTCTCATCTATTAATCTCCTTTACTGCATCTTCCCTCCCCCCCATACATTCACGCGAGAGAGAGAGAGAGAGAGAGAGAGAGAGAGAGAGAGAGAGAGAGAGAGAGAGAGAGAGAGAGAGAGAGAGAGAGAGAGAGAGAGAGAGAGAGAGAGATTTAAGTAAACAATTAAACAAACAAACAAGATGCAGACAGGACGTAGTAGAGAACATCAGACAAACAAACAGACAGACTAATGCACAGGAAGTGGTCAAAGGAAGAACCACCACCACCACCACCACCACCATTACCAGACGGACAGACAGACGGACAGACGGACAGACAGACAGACAGCATCCACATGAGTTATGAAGATCCATCACAAACTCTCCACTGCATTCCTTTCCTCTCCACCTCACGCCACGCCACTCCACTCTCTCTTTTCCTTAAACCAGACAGTGTGGACAGACAGACAGACAGACAGACAGACAGCCTCAGGGCGCACCAGACGGATAATTATGTTAAGAGAGTCATTTCTCACATCAGTCACTCCTTTAAAAATACGTCAAGTGGTCAGAAAATGCAGCCGAGTTGATCCTAACGCAAAAAAAAAAATAATAATTCATGGTTGGAAATTCTCTTGGGAACATAAAACGAGTGAACACACACCGCGAAAATGAGTCAAACATAAACTGAACTGAACATAATCATTTTCAAACAGTCTCCTTCCCAAAGTGGCGTCACAGCCTCGAGCCTCAACCTGAGAACACAGTTAATAGATGACGAAGCGTTGCAAAAACAGAGGCTGCCATAAAGAGTGAGGTTGGTGGTGTTTTTCATGAGACGCGGGAGATGGGCGGGCGGCATCTAGTCATTAAGAGCCTTCAACTCGTGTTAAACTAAGCGTACACTCCCATTAAACTTCCCGAGCCGCTAAGCACGCTATGGTAGTTATGTCAGCTACGGTGAGTGGATACTGTGCGGTCAGCGACTGAGAATATCGTGATGGTTGGATATAGAAGTATTTAGCGACAAAGATGACTCGATATACGAATTCTTGGCTACAGTGATGACTCGATATACGAATAATTGTCTACAGTGATGACTCGATATACGATCACTTAGCTACACTGCTTTGGGTGTACTACAGTCTCCCATCACACGGTGTTAATACTTCGTTGAATGTCTTTCCGCCTTTAACACAAGGTTGCCAGACCCATAACTCATTTTCCCACAGTTTCTTTGCGCCTGTTTAGGTAAAAATGACTCGGAGGGTAATTTCGCAGTGACAATGAACCGGTGTGAATACTGCCAGTCAGAGCGAGACTCCATGTTTGGCTGACACAGGTAAAGGCTAATTAAGTTTCCAGAAAGGTGTGTGGGGCGAGGGGAAGACGCAGTAAAGAGGGGCAAGTGAGGGGCAAGTGAGGGGCATTCAGAAACATGGAGGGAGGGGAGATGATGGTCTTGATTGCAACTCGTCTTAGCTTTTCGTCCCACTTCTTCTACTCCTGGATACCTTTTCTCTTTCTCTCCAATGCCTGAGGAGTTCTGAAGCCATTAAGCCATTCTGGCGATACGTTTACCCCGAGCTTTCTCTGTCAAAAGGGACGAACCACTGCTGCCGATTTAAGCTGCCCACCCAACCACGTGTCTAGACTCCTAACGTGCCCACCTGATTTGGGTCCACGTTCTCTCCCTCACTCAGCAACTTGTCCTCCTTCTCCTTGCTACTGCTACTACTACTACTACTACTACTACTACTACTACTACTACTACTACTACTACTACTACTACTGCTAATGCTACATAGATGATTTGTTCTTCTCTTATATGGAAGCTGTTCTTGAAGTCATCCCACGCTTTTTTTTCTGTATCTTTATTGTTTTTTTTTCTCTCGCTAGTCTTCCATCTTCCTCACCTTCCCTCTACTTTCTAACTTTCTTATCTTCTTCCTCATCTAGTCTTTTGCTCTCTCTCTCTCTCTTTCTCTTTTTTCTTCTCTCTCTCTCTCTCTCTCTCTCTCTCTCTCTCTCTCTCTCTCTCTCTCTCTCTCTCTCTCTCTCTCTCTCTCTCTCTCACACACACACACACACACACATAAGCGAAAGGTATACACACAGAAGTCATGAAAGTACAATAAAATGCAGTTTCCAGACCCTTGTTTAAGAGTGTCTGGAGCATCAGTGAAGACGATTAGAGTCAACTTAAACCCGCTTGGCAAACTGGTTCATTTTTATCTCCAAAAGGCACAGTCACCGCAGGAGATTGGCAGTGGCGAGACCCAAACAAAAGACTGACGTTTAATTTCCAGTCGTGTCCAGCGGCGCAATCAATGAAAATTATAAGGAAGAAGACGAGGAGGACGAGGAGGACGAGGAAGATGCAAGGAAGATCAAGAGACGTGTGATGGGTATAAAAATGAATGAGGTGGAGATAGAATTCTAATCCTGATAACCTTAATTATAGTTGAAGCACAGAAGAAAAAGTTGAATTCAAGATTTTTGAGATTATTTAATGCTTGATCTTGTTGGAAATCCTTAGAGATGAGACGAGGAGAAAAGAACAACATAGACACCTGAGTAAACTAATTAAGAACAGGTAAATTTTCACCTTACCTACCTAACCTTCTCATGTCCCTTAACACCTGCTTACCCTTACCTGCACACACACCTTCCCATTACACCTTAACACCTATTACCACACTCACTACACCTTGACACACTCACTCTCACCTGTGCACCTCTCACTCTCTCCCAGGTAACGCAGCTCAATTATCCTTCCTCTCATTTTCTTTCATTCATTCATACCTTCACATTTTCTCTTATTTTACAAGATTCATGTCTTCTCACGATCCCTAAGAAATTCCTCCTCCTCCTCCTCCTCCTCCTCCTCCTCCTCCTCCTCCTCCTCCTCCTCCTCCTCCTCCTCCTCTCCTCCTCCTCCTCCTCCTGCTTGTCAAGGCGAGAAAGTAAGGTTCAACGCCAATGTGGGTCGATTCTTCCTCCCTTCTTCCCTCCCTCCAACTCTCCCTTCCTCCTCCTCCTCCTCCTCTCTCTTTCTTTTCTCTTCCTGTCCGTCTCTCCTCATTATATTTTCTTCTTTATAATCCATCTCTCTCTCTCTCTCTCTCTCTCTCTCTCTCTCTCTCTCTCTCTCTCTCTCTCTCTCTCTCTCTCTCTCTCTCTCTCTCTCTCTCTCTCTCGTCACTCCCTCCCTCAAACTCTCTCTTTTACTCTCTACTCTAACCCCTTTTCCCTCCCTCCCTCACTCACTCTCTCTCTCTCTTCCTCTCTCTTTCATCCTCATCTTATCTACCCTCCCTCCCTCCCTCCCTCCCTCCTTCCATCTCTTCCTCCTTCCTTTATTTCTTTATTTTTTCTATTTTCCTCTTTCACACACTCTTCTCATTTATTTTATCTTTTATTCTATTGATTCTACATTTGTTTTTTGTATTATTTTCATTCTTAGTTAATTATTCATTTAGTTTTCCCCTTTTTTTAAATCTTTATTCCTTATTCACATGCTTCATTGTTTTTTCTTTATTTATCGCCTTGTTATCCATTTGTTACGTTCAGGTGTTGTTATCCTTATCGTTATGCATTTGTTTCACCGTGTTATTAAATCCTATGTTATTCTTTTTTTCATTTCTTCGTATTAATATTACAACATTCATTAAGATTAAACTACAAATATAGACAAAAAACAAATAATTTCCTCTTTTTCCTATTTAGTTCTCTTTTTCTTGTCTATTTATGCTTTTCCTTCCTTCCTTCCTTCCACCTTTCCTTTCCCTTCTATTCCTCCTTCATCGCCTCTTCCTCTCCCTCATTCTTTACTGGATAGAAAGTATGAGTCTCGTTCTATCCTAAGGGAAGCCAGGTCAAAAAACTCATGTATGCGTGTGTGTGTGTGTGTGTGTGTGTGTGTGTGTGTGTGTGTGTGTGTGTGTGGTCCTGGCTCTCTCCTTTCCTAGCTTTGAGTAAATGTCTGGATAGAGAAATTTTTCCCTACTCCTCTTCCTCTGCATATAAGGAAGTGACACTGACCTTAGAGAAGTACCAGGGGGGGGAGGGAGGTGGGGGGAAGGAATGGGGGGGGAGTGGAGAGAAAAGAAAGGGGGAGAGAGAAGAGAGGGAGGATGCTGGAGAGAGAAAAGAAAGGGGGGATGGGCAGAGAACAGGAAAATCTCAGTTGCTAGAGAAGACTGACAAGAGGGATGAATATGAGGCTGAGGAGGAGGAGGAGGAGGAGGAGGAGGAGGAGGAGGAGGAGGAGGAGGAGGAGGAGGAGGAGGAGGATTGAAATAGGATACCAGAGAGGTGTGAGAAACAAAACAGGACACTCACCACACACTTCAACTCTCTAATGTCCTCTTGTGAGACATTTTAAAGTACCCAATTTAAGGTAACTACTCATTAACCTTTGTACCAGGTGAGAAATACTACCACGTGGACAGGTGTGTGAGCATGTACCTGTGTGATGAGGTGTGTGTGTGTGTGTGTGCATATGTGTGACGACAGGTGTGGGAAGTTAATTAGTAGATGAACAGGTGTGTGTGGGAATCAACAGGTGACTATGTGGTGAAATACTCGTGTTTGTGGACAGGTGTGGTAGGTGAGACAGGTGTGTGGTGAGAGGACAGGTATTAAGGAATGTAAGTAGATGTGTTCAGGTGTGTGGAGGTGTGTGGAGGTGTGTGGAGGTGTGTGGGATGACAGGACAGGTGTTAATAAATATAAGTGGAAGTGTTCAGGTGTGTTCAAGTGTGTCCAGGTGTGTTTAGATGCGTCCAGGTGTGTTCAGGTGTGCCCAGGTGTGCCCAGGTGTGCCCAGGTATGTACAGGTGTGCCCAGGTGTGTGCAGGTGTGGAGTGGGACACAATAGCCACATTGTAAGAGGGTCGCACACCCAGTCGTTGCTACAAGTGAAATCTCCACTTAACCTGATCTTCCTCCACTCTCTCTCCCTCCATCCCTCCCTCCACTCTCTCTCTCTCTCTCTCTTTCTCTTTCTCTATCTCTCTCTTTAGGAAGAATTAGGACCAGAGAATAATAGAAAGGCAAGAAAAGAGAAAAGAACATAAGATAAAAAAAATTAAAAGACATGAAACGTAAAAGATGAAAAACATGATTGAAAAGTTAAACATATGAGGATTAGAAGAGGAAGAAGAAGGAGAAGGAGGACGTTGAGGAGGAAAGGGAAGAGGAAGGAGGGTTGGAAGGAGGTAAGGTTTCTGCTACTGTTACTTTCCTTGGGGTATCTGCCAACACTATGAAGCCGCAGGACAATTAGAAGCTCCTTGGCCGTTGTAGTGGAAAAGATTACTCTCACTCAACTCTCACTCTATTCCACAACCTACTTTCTCTCTATTCTCTCTCTTCTCTCTTCTCTCTCTCTCTCTCTCTCTCTCTCTCTCTCTCTCTCTCTCTCTCTCTCTCTCTCTCTCTCATATGTTCTTCTATTTTAAGCCATAGTATATATATAAAAAGACTTCTAATTAAGTGGTAAAATAATAGTATAAAATTTAAGGTCATGTACTTTTGGCATAAATTATTAACAAGTACTGGTTTTCCTCTTGTTTTTTCCTCCCTCTCTCTTTCTCTTTCTCTTTCTCTTTCTCTATAGAACCAATTGACCTATTTACCGTAACCTACTGAGTGCTTCTTCTTCTTCTTCTTCTTCTTCTTCTTCTTCTATACTTTCGTCAGGAGAATCTCATCAGGTAAATAAAGGTGGCCAGAAATATAGTAGTAAGTATGTAAGTATGTATGTATGTAAGTGTAAGTGTGTATGTAAGTATGTATGTGTAATTATGTCATTCCACCTTCGTATCCTTAAATGTTACTCCTTCAGATTGCTATGAGAACTAACACACAATAGGGAAGTGTGAAAAGAGGGAAGGTATGGAATGGTATCTATAGAATGGTATGGTGTAGTATGGTATGGTGTGGTACTAGATAGGAACTGTGTGGTAGTAGTAGTAGTAGTAGTAGTAGTAGTAGTAGTAGTAGTAGTAGTAGTAGTAGTAGTAGTAGTAGTAGTAGTAGTAGTAGTAGAGAACTCTCGCCTCACTAATATCTGGGGCACACAACACCCCTGGCCAGTGAAAACGTCTAGCTGTTGTCTGATACCTAGGTACCCCTTAACTCTCTCTCTCTCTCTCTCTCTCTCTCTCTCTCTCTCTCTCTCTCTCTCTCTCTCTCTCTCTCTCTCTCTCTCTCTCTCTCTCTCTCTCTCTCTCTCTCTCTCTCTCTCTCTCTCTCTTTTTTTTTTCTCTCTCTCTTTCTAAAAATATCAGAGAGAGAAAAAGAGAGAGAGCGAGAGAGCATTAAACGTTCCCGGGAAATGACTGGCAAAGAATATCAATGAACGTACGTGGGTGTGTGTGTGTGTGTGTGTGTGTGTGTGTGTGTGTGTGTGTGTGTGTGTGTGTGTGTGGTGTGTGTGTGTGTGTGTGTGTACCTGTACTTTATAGACCTCTCATCCTGTAACCGATGATAATAAAGAGAGAGAGAGAGAGAGAGAGAGAGAGAGAGAGAGAGAGAGAGAGAGAGAGAGAGAAAAAAAAAGGAAGTTTATATGGACGCGCCGATCGTAAATCTTTCTAAACCAAACCCATTACCAGAGAGAGAGAGAGAGAGAGAGAGAGAGAGAGAGAGAGAAAGATAACTACTTCTTATTTACATTTTATAATTTCATTCATTCATTCATTAGATACAAAACTATATATTCATTAAGTTATCACAATTAATTTTCCACAAGTCTTCCTTTCTACCTTTAACCTGCTATAGAAAACGAGAAGCTGAAAAGACTATGCAGCTTCCTCTACCACAGAACGGGAGTCGAACCGAGATGCATTGATTTTGAAGCGTGTGAGTTGACCACTACGCCAGGAGGGAGCGTGAGAGAGAATACTGATACTGATAATTAGAAACTTCTCATTCTACGCGTCTTGGTTTTAAATACTACTTTTGACTCTCTCTCTCTCTCTCTCTCTCTCTCTCTCTCTCTCTCTCTCTCTCTCTCTCTCTCTCTCTCTCTCTCTCTCTCTCTCTCTCTCTCTCTCTCTGTTTTCTCTTTTCTTGACTGGTTTAGCCCATCCAAATCCCATCCTTTTCACTTCCCTCTGGGCTATCTTCATTTCCCACAGCTCTCCTTTCCCCTCCCTCCACCCCCCCCAACTCTCACTCTCTCTCTTTCCCACACTCCATGCCCTTCCTCCCCTCATCTCCCCTCTTCAGTAATGTCTTCCCTTCTCTCTTTCTCGCTCACTCGCTTCAGATATTCCAAAACAGTGAGTGAAAGTCAGCGTGATTTCAACATTTCTGCCAAAATAATAGTTGAGTCACGTGGTCGATTTGTTTTGAAGTCTTACTCGGTGACGGATCTATTCTTTCTTTCATTTTTTTTTGCGTGTGTGTATGAGTATGATATTCTGTCTTTTGCACGGGATCAAATGTTTTTTCAACCACAACGACACGAGAATAATAAGAAAAATAACTTTATATTCGTGTTTAGTATACCAGAAAACCTTTAAATATATGAAATAACATGAGATTTTGAGGGATTGAAAGGGAGAAACATTACATAGAGATAAACAGATAGATAAATAGATAGACAATCATACCAGGACAACACACCCCCCCACACACACACGCACACATCAATACATCAACACATACCTGATCGCGTGAGAAAGTTGAACCTGGCGTGTTTGCTGACGTAAGGTGAATTGCCAGACATCATGATTGCCGAGTCAGAATCACTATGGTAACCACTAACATCACTTCCATCGTCCTCCTCCCCAACCTGGTGTCCGCCATCCTCCTCCACAGCCTCCTTCAGCATCTCCAACACCTGTGGGAGAGATAAATGACAGATAAGTGAAAGGAAGTGAAAGAGGAAGCTAAAAAGTGACCTAAAATTTGGTTCAAGTGGTTGATTTTTCTTTTTTTCCTTTTTTTTTGTGTGTAATTTTGTTTAATTGGAGTATAAAATGAGATTGTTATGTTTGTTATCAGTAGTAACTATGTAATGGGGTGTAAATGGGTGTTATAATGGGTGTTTGTAGTAGTAGTAGTTAAAGTAGTAGTAGTAGTAGTAGTAGTAGTAAGAGTTGTTGTTGTTGTTGTTGTTGTTGTTGTTGTTGTTGTTGTTGTTGTTGTTGTTGTTGTTGTTGTTGTAGTTGTTGTTGCTGACTTTCTCGCCCCTTGGTCACTTTTACATTAGCTAGACCTGCAATTTTCTTCACCGTGTTCGCTGGGAAGACGCTGACGGAGGAGAAACTCAACTTAACTTTAACCTGACCTATCATTAGCAGTGGTCACGAATGTTTAGTTGTTACCTCTCTCTCTCTCTCTCTCTCTCTCTCTCTCTCTCTCTCTCTCTCTCTCTCTCTCTCTCTCTCTCTCTCTCTCTCTACGTTTCTTACGCCCTCTGTCCCTTATTTGGAAGGCAGAGGGTGGGAAGCTCAGTTTGCTGGCCTTATATAGTGGTGGTGGTGGTGGTGGTGGTGGTGGTGGTGGTGGTGGTGGTGGTGGTGGTGGTGGTGGTGGTGGTGGTGGTGGTGGTGGTGGTGTCCATTTCTTCTCCCTTTCCTCCCTCCCTCCCCCCCAATGCCTTCTTCAGTTTCACTCTCCCACAGAAAAACGTGTGTGTGTGTGTGTGTGTGTGTGTGTGTGTGTGTGTGTGTGTGTGTGTGTGTGTGTGTGTGTGTGTGTGTGTGTGTGTGTGTGTGTTTCTATAAAAGGGAAAATAAGCTGGTCAGAAACTATACTTATTATAAAAAAAAATATATGACAACGAAATAGAAAACCTAAACATTGTAAAAAAAAAATTATTAACAGAACGAGAAAAAAAAGTCTGTATAAAAAATGATCAGGAAATTCAGGAAACCAAAAAAAAAATAATAATAAAAAAAATAAATAAAACGGAAGTGAGAGAAAAGAAAACGAAAGGGCAAAAAATTGAGTTTAGTGAATGAGAAAAAAAAATGAGAGAAGAGAGTAAAAAAAAAAGGAAGGAAGGGAGAAAGGAAGGGAGAAAGTAACGAAGAAAATAATAAAGTAAGGAAGAAAGAAAGAAAAACAGAAAACAAGAATAACAAAGAAAATGCGTTAAGGAAAAAGAAAAAAATAAGAAAGCTAAATAAAAGTAAGTAATAATAGAAAAGACAAATAAAAAAAATATAAACAAGAGAAAATAGACAAAAAAGTGAAAATATGAAAAGAAAAAGTAAATTACAATGAAACTCTGACTTAAGAGATGAAGGAAAAGAGCTCAGTAAGGGATTAGGGAGGTGACCAACCCTCAAACATAACTCTGTGGGGCATAACTAGTCACCATCAACACCATCAACACCATCAACACCATCAACACCATCAACACCATCAACACCATCAACACCATCAACACTATCAACACCAGAACACTTCCTCCTGTCAACACACAAGGCCTCACTATTGATCCGTACACCATAGTTACGCTTCACTCATCACCATCCATTAGCAACCCCAAACATCAGCCTCACCACACACTACCTTCACCACACACTACCTTCACCACACATCAGTTCCACCACATAAAGTACTTCTACTAGTCATTATCTCTGCTTTGTATTGCCTATGTAAACACACACACACACACACACACACACACACACACACACACACACACACACACACACACACACACACACACACACACACACACACTACACTACACTTCCCTAACCACATCTTCCACCACACCGCTAACCACACTCTGTCCACACTCATCCACACACCAAAACGCAACCCCTCTCACTCACTCCTCAAACCACACACCCACACACGCCCACACTCGCTCACTCACCCCACTCACTTCCCCTTTCTCATAATGTACCTAATGATTTTTTCTCTCTCTATTTCTATTGATTTCTTAACATAGGTAATATTTCTTTGTGTTTTTTTTCATAATATTAATGTTCGGTTTTTAAGTACATGTATATTTACTAAACAAACGTGTAGTGAACAGGTATGTATGTATGTATGTATGTATGTATGTATGCAACGTGTGTATATGAGTTCAATTGCATACATCTTCTTAAGTCATTCATTATTCATCCCAGTTACTTTATCCTGTTAGATCAATAACGTTACACACACACACACACACACACACACACACACACACACACACACACACACACACACACGGTTACCTCACCTTCAGGAACACTTGAGTAAACATATCATTGGCCCAACTACTTATTCTCTTCCGCCTCTCCTCTCCAACCCCCCTTCAGGAACAAACACTAACACCCCCCCCCACCACCACCACCACTACCACCACCACCACCACCACCACCACCAGCACCTTTAGTATACATAACGTAGTGTGTGTGTGGAGGAGAGGATGGCACGTGTAGGAAACGGAAGGCGACAGGTGTAGTCTAAAAGTGGAATGTATCGGTGAGGGAGGGAAGGTAAGGAGGGAGAGAGGGAGAGAGGGAGGGAGGGAGGGAGGGAAGGGAGGGAGGGTTAAAGGGGTTCTTGTTTATTCATGCTTCCGTTTTTTTTTAACTTAATGGACGCTGAGAGAGAAAAGTTGGAAAAAAAAATGAATTGTTTGGTGTTTAAAAATTTCCTTCCCGTTTGTATTTTTATCGTCTTTATATTTTTGTTTTACTTGCAGACAGTCATGTGTTTGCCTTCCTTTTGTTATCTCTCTCTCTCTCTCTCTCTCTCTCTCTCTCTCTCTCTCTCTCTCTCTCTCTCTCTCTCTCTCTCTCTCTCTCTCTCTCTCTCTCTCTCTCATCCCAAACACCTGGTGAATACGAGGTAAAGGTGCAAACACACACACACACACACACACACACACACACACACACACACACACACACACACACACACACACACACACACACACACACACCTGTCCAATCTCACCTGCTGTCTTCCGCCTAATGTGTGGACTTACTGCTATGAACACACACACACACACACACACACACACACACACACACACACACACACACACACACACACACACACACACACACATGACTTCTTATCTAACCTGCAAACGAATAACAGTAAATAATATCTTAGTAAATAATTATTCTTTTTCACACAAATTAGGAAGGAAAAAAAATAAATAAATAATGCATAAAGGTTCCGAGGTGAGATTTAAAAGGTGTGAGAGGGTCTAGTTAGTGTGTGTGTATGTGTGTGTGTGTGTGTGTGTGTGTGTGTGTGTGTGTGTGTGTGTGTGTGTGTGTGTGTGTGTGTGTGTGTGTGGGTGTGAGGGTGTGAGGCGGTCTTTTAAATGGTGATCTGTGAGTTAACATTTCCTTCACCTCTTCTCATCTGTTCGTGACCTCTTGCTTACTCTTCCGCCTTTCCCTCTTAAGATGTCGGTCTGTTTTTTGTCCTCTTAAAACAGACTCCTTTTTCTCTTCCTCCTCCTCCATCTTTCCTCTCCTTCTTTCGACTCTCTTATCTTCGTATTCCTGCTTCTCCTTTTACTTCCTCCTCCTTTCCTAACTCTTTTTCTTTTCTTCTTGTTCGTTTTCTTATCTTATTTTTACTTCTCTTTTTCCTTTCGTCTTTTTCTTCTTCCTGTTCCTATTTTATTTCTTCCTCTTATTCCTCCTTCTTCTCCTTTCCCTTCCTCTTCCTTTAATCCTATATTTACACTTCCTGTTCCTATTATATTTATTTCTTCCTCCTCTTATTACCCCTTCGCCTCCTTTCCCTTCCTCTTCCTTTCATCTTCCCTTCCTCCTCCTCCTCCTCTCTTCCTCTTAAGTTCAGGGAAAGGCCTAATCTTCCTTCCTCAGACAGGCTACAAAAAAATTCTTGTGGTATTTATATATCCTGGATGAGAAAATGTAGTTATCTTTTTTCTCTCTCCTCTCTCTCTCTCTCTCTCTCTCTTTCTCTCTCTCTTTTTTTTTATTCCCAGCACTTCCCGCCTTTCTTTTTTTTGTATTGTTTTCCTTATCTCTCTTTCCTTCGTGTTGTTTTAGCTTTTAAATCCTTCCACTTAGAGAGAGGAAATTATGGGAAGTTTTTTTGAACCCTTATCTCTCTCTCTCTCTCTCTCTCTCTCTCTCTCTCTCTCTCTCTCTCTCTCTCTCTCTCTCTCTCTCTCTCTCTCTCTCTCTCTCTCTCTCTCTCTCTCTCTCTCTCTCTCTCATTGTAAGTCACGGTTAGGTAGGATAGATGAATAGATAGATAGATGAATAGATTATAGATGGATGGAAACTATAGATACATGAATAGATTAACTGATATATAGATGAGGAAATACGTTGCTCTGTCATGTCAATGCAAAAACATGTCTTTCTCTTTCTCTTCCACACTTGAAGCCACACAAGTATTTAGCCACCGGGAACCACAGACCAAAACACAACACACACAATTCATTAACATATTCAAAAAGAGTTACTTATGTGTGTATGTATCTGATTTGCTACACATTTACGAAACACTTCCCTTTCCTTCCCTTCTCTTCCCCTTCCCTTCCCTTCTCTTCTCTTCCCGGAACTGTCACCACCACCACTACTATACTTACACTTACCCACACTCACCACCACTACACTACCTAACCAGACCCTAAGCCCCAAGTCACTGTTGCCACCACCGGCTCAACACCACTCTGCTCCACTCTACACCTCACTTCGCAACCCGACAGGTGACCACAGGTGCCTCAGGTTACCTCAGGTGGTGGTGGTGTTGCGGACTTCCTTGGACACCGCTAATTAAAGAGAGAGAGAGAGAGAGAGAGAGAGAGAGAGAGAGAGAGAGAGAGAGAGAGAGAGAGAGAGAGAGAGAGAGAGAGAGAGAGAGAGAGAG
>JAPQNM010000041.1:2883223-2890723 GCA_029783475.1 Metacarcinus magister | reverse complement strand
ATAATAAATAAATAAAATAATAATAATAATGATAATAAACCGGCTTTCATCACAAAAAACAAACCAACAAATAGACATACGCAACACTCACACCTGTATAGAAGAGTTAATTAATTACCTTAGGGAGGGGGGCCAACCTTACCTGTTGCCCCCCCCTTGTACCCTCACCTACACACCTGAGCTGCAACACCTCATCGCAAACTCACCTGGAAAGAAAGAAAAAATATACATTAGATACAATACACATAAGGAAATGCAAAAACGAACAGAAAATGGAAATATCTCTGAGTATACAAAAAAAAATAATAAATAAAACCAGGCCACATGTGTTTGTATGGTATCTTTCTCCCACGTTGATAGAGAACACCCACGCTACGCCCATGTTACACCCACACTTACCCCAACCCCCCATTCACCCTCCCAGCCTCCCACCCCATCCAACCACAAAATAATTTCTCACAACGTAATTCAAAACTCAAACACTGAAGATTAAAAAAAAATTAATAAAAAATAAAACATTATAAATCATTGAAAACAAACAAAGGGTGTGGCTGAGTAGGGCAGGGCAGGGCGGGGCAGGGCGGGGCAGGGCGTGGAGAGGCGGGTGTGGGCGTGGGTATGGGCGTGAAAGGTGTAAGAATGATGTAGGGTGGGTTAAGGCAGGTATGGAGGAGGGTGTGGGTATGAGTAAGGGTGGGGAGAGGAGGGTGTGGCGCCAGGGTAGGTATAGGAAGGGAACTGGAATAGGTGGGAATGGGTGGGAATGGGCGGGGATGGGCGGTGAGATGTGGGTGACCTGCCATCTTCAAGGTCAGACACACACACACACACACACACACACACACACACACACACACACACACACACACACACACACACACACACACACACACAGCATAACACCAGTAAGAAAAAGAAGCCTTTGTTAAAATCCATCAAAACATCCTTGGAAAATAACCACATAATAGGGACATAAGAAAATAAAGGGGCGAGGAAGCTACCTTAAGGCCGTCCAAGTTAAGACGCAGGTATTAGACGGCGACACTAATGATGCTCGTATGTAACTCATTAAGGGAAGAGGGAGGAGTAGGAAGGCCATAAAGGTATGTTAAGGGATAATGAATGTGTGTGTGTGTGTGTGTGTGTGTGTGTGTGTGTGTGTGTGTGTGTGTGTGTGTGTGTGTGTGTGTGTGTGTGTGTGTGTGTGTGTGCTTGTTTATTTGCCCTTAATAAAGTATGCAAAGAATAGGTCAAGTGACCATTCTAGATTGAGAGAGAGAGAGAGAGAGAGAGAGAGAGAGAGAGAGAGAGAGAGAGAGAGAGAGAGAGAGAGAGAGAGAGAGAGAGAGAGAGAGAGAGAGAGAGAGAGAGAGAGAGAGAGAAAGGAGTGGCGAAAAGGAATGTGAGAGTGGAAGGAGTGGACGAGGCAGGGGAAAGCAGTAGTTAAGGAAGAAGAAGAGGAGGAGGAGGAGGAGGAGGAGGAGGAGGAGGAAGAGGAGGAGGAGGAGGGAGAATTCTGTAGTGAGTCTCTGTTCTGTTAATCTTTCATTTGTTTCTGTTTTACCTCAAGGCCCCAAACCTCCTCCTCCTCCTCCTCCTCCTCCTCCTCCTCCTCCTCCTCTTCCTCCTCCTCCTCCTTGACTAGCATTAACACATGATCTCTAGGTTGTTCGATAAACTTGACGAGAAAAAAATAGTGAAAGAAAATATTATAACCTTTGTACTTTGTATGTAGGCCTCTCTCTCTCTCTCTCTCTCTCTCTCTCTCTCTCTCTCTCTCTCTCTCTCTCTCTCTCTCTCTCTCTCTCTCTCTCTCTCTCTCTCTCTCTCTCTCTCTCTCTAATACTATCTATACACATAATCATAAGGACATACATACATACATACATACATACATACATACATACATACATACATACATACATACATACATACATACACTAACCTGCCATACAATATAATACAATAATAAATGAATAACTACAATACATGATTTATAACTTGTAAAAAAAAACCACTTCAATTATAATCTTGAACTTATCAAGAACGAATAACCAGTCTAATTTTTTTCTTTTGTATTCTTCCACTTTCATTAACACTGAGACACACAAACACACAAACACACACACACACACACACACACACACACACACACACACGTCACAGATCCTCACGCTCGCCTCGGGACCCTCCAAGCCACAAGGCCAGCCAGGTGGTAAGAGCCTAAGGGCCCCTACATAACCATTATCACCCTTTGTTTACACTCTAATAAAACCGACTGACGTGTTGTAATGTTACTGAATGACTTTATACAGGTGACCATTAGCTATCAACCCTTTATATAACACCTGTCTGTCTATAGGGGGTGTATGGTGACTCCCTCTGGTGTGTGTATGGGGTGAGATAAGGTAGTATTAGCCCTATATGGACACTTGCAAAACTAAGGGAAAGGGATTATAGGGATTATTTAGAGGTAATTATAATGAGATGGGAGGAGGAGGAGGAGGAGGAGAAGAAGAGGTAGGAGAGGTAGAAAAACATAGAAGGAAAAAGAAGATCCACAGTAAGAAGGTAGAAGAAAAAAGAGGAAGAGGAAAAAGAGGAAGAAAAACATAAGACGAAACAAGAAATGAAGAGTAGATGATAGGAAGCTGGAGGTAGTAGCAACAGAAGGAGGAGGAGGAGGAGGAGGAAGACGAAGGTGAGGTTAAGAGAGGCACTAAGCTTGTTACGATGTTGCAAGAGGAATGACTATAATGACACTAAAAGGAGAGGGAGACGTGAGGGAAAATTTTCTCGCTTACATCAACCTTCTCCCCTCCCCTCCTCCTCCTCCCCTTCCCTTCCCTTCCCTCAATTCCAGGAGAGAGAAGAAGGGGAGAAGGGCACGTGGGAATAATAAAGGAGAGATCTGGATGTGTATATAATAAAAATAAAGAGAAAATAAAGAATGAGGGCGTGAGACGTGTTGATTGTCTTTTGTTTTTTTTTATGAGGGCGTGAGGGTGAAGGAAATAATTGGGAAATAATGGATGTTTTTTAATGGTTTTAGAGCGAGTGTCTGAGGGGGAAAAAAAAAAAGTAATAGGTATGCAAAATATAAGTAAACTGTTTCATTTTATTTATTTATTCTTAAGGAAATGAAACTATAAATGAAGAAAATTATTATAAAAATGAATAAATATAACGTAAATAAATTAAATAGTAAATCAAGAAGAGAGAAAATATAATAAGAAATAGTTAGAGAAAGTTGAGGAGGAAAGAAGATAAGGATAAAAGAGATGAGAGAGAGAGAGAGAGAGAGAGAGAGAGAGAGAGAGAGAGAGAGAGAGAGAGAGAGAGAGAGAGAGAGAGAGAGAGAGAGGAGAGAGAGAGAGGGAGAGAGAGAAAAATAAAACAATATAGACTAATCCATATAAAGACAAAATATAAGTGTCATCCCTTCACAACTGGGAAAGAAAACGGAGAATCATCTTTGTGGTAACGATAGAGAGAAAAAAGAGAGAGAAAGAGAGCGAGAAAAAGAGAAAAAAAACAGCGGTCAAACACGAGCTTTTTGTCCCACTTGGTTGAGAAGAGAAAGAAAAAAAAAGATAAAACAAGGAAGAAGAGGAGGAGGAGGAGGAGGAGGAGGAGGAGGAGGAGGAGGAGGAGGAGGAGGAGGAGGAGGAGGAGGAGGAGGAGGAGGAAGAGGAGGAGGAGGTAAGAAGTAAGGAGGAAAGGGTAGGAAGAAATGTCAATAAACGACCTTTCTCTCTCTCTCTCTCTCTCTCTCTCTCTCTCTCTCTCTCTCTCTCTCTCTCTCTCTCTCTCTCTCTCTCTCTCTCTCTCTCTCTCTCTCTCTCTCCGCACAGTTTGACCTTCGACACGACCTCGTTTGGTGTCATAAAACTAACACGAGAGAGAGAGAGAGAGAGAGAGAGAGAGAGAGAGAGAGAGAGAGAGAGAGAGAGAGAGAGAGAGAGAGAGAGAGAGAGAGAGAGAGAGAGAGAGAGAGAGAGTGACAAAGACTGTGATTTATGGTGTCGAGTTTTAGTGTGCAAATTATACACACACACACACACACACACACACACACACACACACACACACACACACACACACACACACACACACACTGTAATTTTCTCTCCAGGAATTGCGAGTTACAACACGCAAAACTACTCTCGTTGCGTGTAGAGAAGGAAAAAAAGAAAAAAGAGAAAAACTAAGGAAATAGAAACTACGAAAATAAACTAAGAAAATAAAATATTGCAAAAAAAACAAAAAAACAAGAGCGATAAGATAAAAAACATTTGTTATCATATTCAAAATTCATGACACTATTATTATTATCATTATTATTATTATCATTCTAGTTCAAAATTATACCAAAAAAATATTAATTCCACTCATATTAATAAAAAAATGAACAAAATAATAAAAAACTAAATTAAATAATGAATTAGAAAACGACTTAAATCCACCAGAATCCACTTAAATCCACTTAAATCCATTTCATCTTAAAAAAAAATAGAATATAAAAAAAACATTGAATCACACAAGAGAGGAAGGAATAAAGGGAGTGTGACATGAGCCAATAGGAAGCGTGACAGCCTCGTCCCTTCACCGTATCCACCAATCACACGCCTTCCTCTCCTTGACACGCCCACCAAATCAACAATGACCAACCTTTTCCACCAATTAGAACACAGTCACGTGACCTAACTCCCCCCAAAAAAAAGGCGCGAAAAAGGAGGAAATACACTTGGTTTAATATTTTTTTTCCTAAATTCATCTTTTTTAGACTGAGTTTATTTATTTTTTTATAATATACAAAAAAAAAATGAGGATGAGGTAGAAAGAGAAAATGAGGAGGAAGAGGAGGAGGAGGAGGAGAGAAGGAAAGATAATGAGAGGAAGTAAGAAAAGGAGGTATGGAGGAGGGAGGAAACTATAGAAGGAGGAAAAAGGGAGGAAAAAGTCAGAAATAATGAGAGGTAAACGGAAGAGGTAATGAGAGGAAGGGGAATAAGAGAGGAAAGAAGAGGAGAAAGGAGGAAAAGAAGAGGAAAGGAGGGAAGGAAGGAAGGAAGGAAGGAAGGAGGTCATAGAGGGGAATAAGGATGGAAGGAAAAGAGAGGAGGAAACATATGAGCGGAAAGACAAAATGAGAGAGAGAGAGAGAGAGAGAGAGAGAGAGAGAGAGAGAGAGAGAGAGAGAGAGAGAGAGAGAGAGAGAGAGAGAGAGAGAGAGAGAGAGAGAGAGAGGGAAGGAAGGAGGTAGGGAAAGAATTTTGGAAGAAAGAGTAGGGAAGAAAAGGAGAAAAAAGAGAGAGAGAACGTTTCAACTGAGAGTGAGGGACTGAGGGAGAGAGGGAGGGAGAGAAGGAGGGAGTGAGGGAGGGAGGAAGGAAGGGAGAGAGGGAGAATTACTAGTGAAAGTGTAGAAGGGAGTGGAGGGAAGGAAAGAAAGGAAGAAGAAAGAGAAATAAAAACACAAGAAGGAAGGGAGTAAAAAAATCGAGTAAGAGAGGACGAAAGAAGAAGAGTTTAATAAGAAAAGAGAGAGAGAGAGAGAGAGAGAGAGAGAGAGAGAGAGAGAGAGAGAGAGAGAGAGAGAGAGAGAGAGAGAGAGAGAGAGAGAGAGAGAGAGAGAGTGAATGGAAAGGGGGGGTAGGGGGGAGACAAGGTAAGGCGTCACGGTAAAACTGACCCAAACTTTCACTGTTTTTACAATAGAGTGTCAACAACCAAGGCCGTTCGAACCCCGTGTCCTGAGAGAGAGAGAGAGAGAGAGAGAGAGAGAGAGAGAGAGAGAGAGAGAGAGAGAGAGAGAGAGAGAGAGAGAGAGAGAGAGAGAGAGAGAGAGAGAGAGAGAATACAAACTTCAACCTTTACACAGCCTACCGGTTTTCTTACACACACACACACACACACACACACACACACACACACACACACACACACACACACACACACACACACACACACACACACACATACACACACACACACACACACACACACGCAATCTTAACTATTAATTATTACTGTCACTATTTTTTTTTCTTCCATTCTTGTTTGGCCTTGCAATGAAAGAGAAAAAATATATATATTAGATACACAAAAGAGGGAGAAGGGAGGGGACAGTTCTCTCTCTCTCTCTCTCTCTCTCTCTCTCTCTCTCTCTCTCTCTCTCTCTCTCTCTCTCTCTCTCTCTCTCTCTCTCTCTCTCTCTCTCTCTCTCAAAGGACAAAGAGAAGAAATGACAATAATTATGAAAAGTGAAAAGGAAGAAGGTTAGAGAAGGAGGCAGGGAAGGAAGGGAGGCAGGGAAGGGAGGCAGGGAGAGGGGGGCAGGGAGAGAGAGGCAGGGGGAGGGAGGCAGGGGAGAGAGGCAGGGGGAGGGAGATAGGGGGAGGGAGGCAGGTTTGTGGGGGGTGGGGGGGGAGGCGTGCAAACTATATACTTTCACACTTGAACGCAAACGACGAAGCTATTGCGTACAAAATGACAACACGTGCAGGAAAAACATGAGAAGATTGGCGTCGAAAAGGAGGAGGAAGAGGAGGAGGAGGAGGAGGAGGAGGAGGAGGAGAAGGAAGAGTAAGAGGAGAAGGGGCATGATGGATTCAACATTTTAACATCGTATATGGAAGTAACTTTTTTTCTGTCTTTCCCATTTACAACATCACTAGACACGATGCCATTTGGAGGAAGAGGCGGAGGAGATGGAGAAGGAGGAGGAGGAGAGGAGGAGGAGGAGTAGCTATATGCCAGTCAGACCTTGGGGAAGAAGAATTAGGGAGTGAGGAGGAGGAGGAGGAGTGGTAAGGAGGCACCACACGGGATGGACAAGTGAAGGAAGAATTGCGCACTAACACAAATACCAATTATTCTTGACATCAACTCCTCATAAATAATATAACATTCAACATTCCTTATTCCTTTCAAAACCTTTAATAAACACACACACAAAAAAATAATCATTCAAAATATATGTTTGTCTCTAAGTATCGATAATTCATAGACTCGCTTGATAAATCTATTGCTTCATTGCATCAAAACAAGAGCGAGTAAGATAACATAACGAGGCAACGAGGCCATTCGACCCTAACCCAAGCTGATCTAGGGATAACAAGGGCCTGAGGAGGAGTTCCCATGATGCAACGAGGTGATTAAACTGTCTAGAGCAATTAAGAGAGACACAGAGAGAGGGAAAGAAAAAATAACTTACAACATTACCTTCCTTTCGTCTCTCATGTTTTAATATCTCCGTTTTCTATTTTAACCCATGACTAAAGTATAATGAGAGAGAGAGAGAGAGAGAGAGAGAGAGAGAGAGAGAGAGAGAGAGAGAGAGAGAGAGAGAGAGAGAGAGAGAGAGAGAGAGAGAGAGAGAGAGAGAGAAGGGATGGTTAAGGGGTCAGTTTGGCTTGTTTGACATTAACCAATAACGCAACTACATCATGAAGTTGGCATTTGAATATAAAACTCACCACCATCACCACCACCATC
>JAPQNM010000041.1:2865723-2878223 GCA_029783475.1 Metacarcinus magister | reverse complement strand
CAAATATTCATAATCACAGTTGTACAGTTTAATTAGGTCTATCAGATGCTGCAATGATATTTCCAATATCTCTTATAGCTTTCGGGAAAATGAGGAGGAAATTCATGTTTTTATATAAATATTAAGTTTCATTTTACTGAGTAATTATTAGTCATAGAACAAATATTCATAATGACAATTGTACAGTTTAATTAGGTGTATCAGATGCTGCAATCATATTTCCAATATCTCTAATAGCTTTTGGGAAAATGAGGAGGAAAGTCATGTTTTTATATAAATATAAAGTTTAATTTTACTGCGTAATTATTAGTCATAGAACAAATATTCATAATATCAGTTGTACAATTTAATTAGGTGTATCAGATGCTGCAATGATATTTCCAATATCTCTAATAGCTTTCGAGAAAATGAGGAGGAAAGTCATGTTTTTATATAAATATTAAGTTTCATTTTACTGCGTAATTATTAGTCATAGAACAAATATTCATAATGACAGTTCTACAGTTTAATTAGGTGGATCAAATACTGTAATGATATTTCCAATGTCTCTAATAGTTTTCAAGAAAATGAGGAGGAAAGTCATGTTTTTATATAAATATACGGTTTAATTTTACTGCGTAATTAGTTAGTCATAGAACAAATATTCATAATGACAGTTGTACAGTTGAATTAGGTGTATCAGATGGTGCAATGATATTTCCAATATCTCTAATAGCTTTCGAGAAAATGAGGAAGAAAGTAATTTAAAAAAAAGTAAAATTCAGTATATATTAGTACTAGAGCAAATATTCATAATGACAGTAGTAGATTTTAATTAGGTCTATCAGATTCTCTAATTATATTTCCAATATCTCTAATATCTTTCGAGAAAATGAGGAGGAAAGTCGTGTTTTTATATAATTATACGGTTTTATTTTACTGCGTAATTATTAGTCATAAAACAAATATTCATAATGTCAGTTTTACAGTTTAATTAGGTGTATCAGATGCAGCAATGATATTTCCAATATCTCTAATAGCTTTCGAGAAAATGAGGAGGAAAGTCATGTTTTTATATAAATATTAAGTTTCATTTTACTGCGTAATTATGAGTCATAAAACAAATATTCATAATGACAGTTGTACAATTTTATTAGGTCTATCAGATGCTGCAATGATTTTTTCAATATCTCTAATGGCTTTCGAGAAAATGAGGAGGAAAGTCATGTTTATATATATATATAAAGTTTTATTTTACTGCGTAATTATTAGTCATAGAACAAATATTCATAATATCAGTTGTACAGTTTAATTAGGTCCATCAGATGCTGCAATTATATTTCCAATATCTCTAATAGCTTTCGAGAAAATGAGGAGGAAATTCATGTTTTTATATATATATATAGTTTTATTTTACTGCGTAATTATGAGTCAAAGAACAAATATTCATAAGTACAGTTGTACAGTTTAATTAGGCCTATCAGATGCTGCAATGATATTTCCAATATCTCTAATAACTTTCGAGAAAATGAGGAGTAAAGTCATGTTTCTATATAAATATAAAGTTTTATTTTACTGCGTAATTATGAGTCATAGAACAAATATTCATAATTACAGTTGTACAGTTTAATTAGGTCTATCAGATGGTGCAATGATATTTCCAATATCTCTAATAGCTTTCGAGAAAATGAGGAGGAAATAATGTTTTTATATAAATATAAAGTTTTATTTTACTGCGTAATTATTAGTCATACAACAAATATTCATAATATCAGTTGTACAGTTTAATTTGGTCCATCAGATGCTGCAATGATATTTCCAATATCTCTAATAGCTTTCGAGAAAATGAGGAGGAAAGTCATGTTTTTATATAAATATAAAGTTTTATTTTACTGCGTAATTATGAGTCATAGAACAAATATTCATAATTACAGTTGTACAGTTTAATTAGGTCTATCAGATGCTGCAATGATATTTCCAATATCTCTAATAGCTTTCGGGAAAATGAGAAGGAAATTCATGTTTATATATATATATATATATATATAAAGTTTAATATTACTGCGTAATTATTAGTCATAGAACAAATATTCATAATATCAGTTGTACAATTTAATTAGGTGTATCAAATGCTGCAATGATATTTCCAATATCTCTAATAGCTTTCGAGAAAATGAGGAGGAAAGTCATGTTTTTTTATAAAAATTAAGTTTCATTTTACTGCGTAATTATGAGTCATAGAACTAATATTCATAATTACAGTTGTACAGTTTAATTAGGTCTATCAGATGCTGTAATGATATTTCCAATATCTCTAATAGCTTTCGAGAAAATGAGGAGGAAAGTCATGTTTTTATATAAATATAAAGTTTAATTTTACTGCGTAATTATTAGTCATAGAACAAATATTCATAATATCAGTTGTACAATTTAATTAGGTGTATCAGATGCTGCAATTATATTTCCAATATCTCTAATAGCTTTCGAGAAAATGAGGAGGAAAGTCATGTTTTTTTATAAATATTAAGTTTCATTTTACTGCGTAATTATGAGTCATAGAACAAATATTCATAATGACAGTTGTACAGTTTAATTAGGTCTATCAGATGCTGCAATGATATTTCCAATATTTCTAATAGCTTTCGGGAAAATGAGAAGGAAAGTCATGTTTTTATATAAATATAAAGTTTAATTTTACTGCGTAATTATTAGTCATAGAACAAATATTCATAATATCAGTTGTACAATTTAATTAGGTGTATCAGATGCTGCAATGATATTTCCAATATCTCTAATAGCTTTCGAGAAAATGAGGAGGAAAGTCATGTTTTTTTATAAATATTAAGTTTCATTTTACTGCGTAATTATGAGTCATAGAACAAACATTCATAATTACAGTTGTACAGTTTAATTAGGTCTATCAGATGCTGCAATGATATTTCCAATATCTCTTAAAGCTTTCGGGAAAATGAGAAGGAAAGTCATGTTTTTATATAAATATAAAGTTTAATTTTACTGCGTAATTATTAGTCATAGAACAAATATTCATAATATCAGTTGTACAATTTAATTAGGTGTATCAGATGCTGCAATGATATTTCCAATATCTCTAATAGCTATCGAGAAAATGAGGAGGAAAGTCATGTTTTTATATAAATATTAAGTTTCATTTTACTGCGCAATTATGAGTCATAGAACAAATATTCATAATTACAGTTGTACAGTTTAATTAGGTCTATCAGATGCTGCAATGATATTTCCAATATCTCTAATAGCTTTCGGGAAAATTTGAAGGAAAATCATGTTTTTATATAAATATAAAGTTTAATTTTACTGCGTAATTATTAGTCATAGAACAAATATTCATAATATCAGTTGTACAGTTTAATTAGGTCTATCAGATGCTGCAATGATATTTCCAATATCTCTAATAGCTTTCGAGAATATGAGGAGGAAAGTCATGTTTTTATATAAATATTAAGTTTCATTTTACTGCGTAATTATGAATCATGGAACAAATATTCATAATTACAGTTGTACAGTTTAATTAGGTCTATCAGATGCTGCAATGATATTTCCAATATCTCTAATAGCTTTCGGGAAAATGAGAAGGAAAGTCATCTTTTTATATAAATATAAAGTTTAATTTTACTGCGTAATTATTAGTCATAGAACAAATATTCATAATATCAGTTGTACAATTTAATTAGGTGTATCAGATGCTGCAATGATATTTCCAATATCTCTAATAGCTTTTGAGAAAATGAGGAGGAAAGTCATGTTTTTATATAAATATTAAGTTTCATTTTACTGCGTAATTATTAGTCATAGAACAAATATTCATAATGACAGTTTTACAGTTTAATTAGGTGATCAAATACTGTAATGATATTTCCATTATCTCTAATAGTTTTCGAGAAAATGAGGAGGAAAGTCATGTTTTTATATAAATATACGGTTTAATTTTACTGCGTAATTTGTTAGTCATAGAACAAATATTCATAATGACAGTTGTACAGTTGAATTAGGTGTATCAGATGGTGCAATGATATTTCCAATATCTCTAATAGCTTTCGAGAAAATGAGGAAGAAAGTAATTTTAAAAAAAGTAAAATTCAGTATATATTAGTACTAGAGCAAATATTCATAATGACAGTAGTAGATTTTAATTAGGTCTATCAGATTCTCTAATTATATTTCCAATATCTCTAATATCTTTCGAGAAAATGAGGAGGAAAGTCGTGTTTTTATATAATTATACGGTTTTATTTTACTGCGTAATTATTAGTCATAAAACAAATATTCATAATGACAGTTTTACAGTTTAATTAGGTGTATCAGATGCTGCAATGATATTTCCAATATCTCTAATAGCTTTCGAGAAAATGAGGAGGAAAGTCATGTTTTTTTATAAAAATTAAGTTTCATTTTACTGCGTAATTATGAGTCATAGAACTAATATTCATAATTACAGTTGTACAGTTTAATTAGGTCTATCAGATGCTGCAATGATATTTCCAATATCTCTAATAGCTTTCGGGAAAATGAGAAGGAAAGTCATGTTTTTATATAAATATAAAGTTTAATTTTACTGCGTAATTATTAGTCATAGAACAAATATTCATAATATCAGTTGTACAATATAATTAGGTGTATCAGATGCTGCAATGATATTTCCAATATCTCTAATAGCTTTCGAGAAAATGAGGAGGAAATTCATGTTTTTATATAAATATTAAGTTTCATTTTACTGCGTAATTATGAGTCATTGAACAAATATTCATAATTTCAGTTGTACAGTTTAATTAGGTCTATCAGATGCTGCAATGATATTTCCAATATCTCTAATAGCTTTCGGGAAAATGAGAAGGAAATTCATGTTTTTATATAAATATAAAGTTTAATTTTACTGCGTAATTATTAGTCATAGAACAAATATTCATAATATCAGTTGTACAATTTAATTAGGTGTATCAGATGCTGCAATTATATTTCCAATATCTCTAATAGCTTTCGAGAAAATGAGGAGGAAAGTCATGTTTTTTTATAAATATTAAGTTTCATTTTACTGCGTAATTATGAGTCATAGAACAAATATTCATAATGACAGTTGTACAGTTTAATTAGGTCTATCAGATGCTGCAATGATATTTCCAATATCTCTAATAGCTTTCGGGAAAATGAGAAGGAAAGTCATGTTTTTATATAAATATAAAGTTTAATTTTACTGCGTAATTATTAGTCATAGAACAAATATTCATAATATCAGTTGTACAATTTAATTAGGTGTATCAGATGCTGCAATGATATTTCCAATATCTCTAATAGCTTTCGAGAAAATGAGGAGGAAAGTCATGTTTTTATATAAATATTAAGTTTCATTTTACTGCGTAATTATGAGTCATAGAACAAATATTCATAATTACAGTTGTACAGTTTAATTAGGTCTATCAGATGCTGCAATGATATTTCCAATATCTCTAATAGCTTTCGGGAAAATGAGAAGGAAAATCATGTTTTTATATAAATATAAAGTTTAATTTTACTGCGTAATTATTAGTCATAGAACAAATATTCATAATATCAGTTGTACAATTTAATTAGGTGTATCAGATGCTGCAATGATATTTCCAATATCTCTAATAGCTTTCGAGAATATGAGGAGGAAAGTCATGTTTTTATATTAATATTAAGTTTCATTTTACTGCGTAATTATGAATCATGGAACAAATATTCATAATTACAGTTGTACAGTTTAATTAGGTCTATCAGATGCTGCAATGATATTTCCAATATCTCTAATAGCTTTCGAGAATATGAGGAGGAAAGTCATGTTTTTATATAAATATTAAGTTTCATTTTACTGCGTAATTATTAGTCATAGAACAAATATTCATAATATCAGTTGTACAATTTAATTAGGTGTATCAGATGCTGCAATGATATTTCCAATATCTCTAATAGCTTTCGAGAAAATGAGGAGGAAAGTCATGTTTTTTTATAAATATTAAGTTTCATTTTACTGCGTAATTATGAGTCATAGAACAAACATTCATAATTACAGTTGTACAGTTTAATTAGGTCTATCAGATGCTGCAATGATATTTCCAATATCTCTTATAGCTTTCGGGAAAATGAGAAGGAAAGTCATGTTTTTATATAAATATAAAGTTTAATTTTACTGCGTAATTATTAGTCATAGAACAAATATTCATAATATCAGTTGTACAGTTTAATTAGGTGTATCAGATGCTGCAATGATATTTCCAATATCTCTAATAGCTATCGAGAAAATGAGGAGGAAAGTCATGTTTTTATATAAATATTAAGTTTCATTTTACTGCGCAATTATGAGTCATAGAACAAATATTCATAATTACAGTTGTACAGTTTAATTAGGTCTATCAGATGCTGCAATGATATTTCCAATATCTCTAATAGCTTTCGGGAAAATTTGAAGGAAAATCATGTTTTTATATAAATATAAAGTTTAATTTTACTGCGTAATTATTAGTCATAGAACAAATATTCATAATATCAGTTGTACAATTTAATTAGGTGTATCAGATGCTGCAATGATATTTCCAATATCTCTAATAGCTTTCGAGAATATGAGGAGGAAAGTCATGTTTTTATATAAATATTAAGTTTCATTTTACTGCGTAATTATGAATCATGGAACAAATATTCATAATTACAGTTGTACAGTTTAATTAGGTCTATCAGATGCTGCAATGATATTTCCAATATCTCTAATAGCTTTCGGGAAAATGAGAAGGAAAGTCATCTTTTTATATAAATATAAAGTTTAATTTTACTGCGTAATTATTAGTCATAGAACAAATATTCATAATATCAGTTGTACAATTTAATTAGGTGTATCAGATGCTGCAATGATATTTCCAATATCTCTAATAGCTTTTGAGAAAATGAGGAGGAAAGTCATGTTTTTATATAAATATTAAGTTTCATTTTACTGCGTAATTATTAGTCATAGAACAAATATTCATAATGACAGTTTTACAGTTTAATTAGGTGGATCAAATACTGTAATGATATTTCCATTATCTCTAATAGTTTTCGAGAAAATGAGGAGGAAAGTCATGTTTTTATATAAATATACGGTTTAATTTTACTGCGTAATTTGTTAGTCATAGAACAAATATTCATAATGACAGTTGTACAGTTGAATTAGGTGTATCAGATGGTGCAATGATATTTCCAATATCTCTAATAGCTTTCGAGAAAATGAGGAAGAAAGTAATTTTAAAAAAAGTAAAATTCAGTATATATTAGTACTAGAGCAAATATTCATAATGACAGTAGTAGATTTTAATTAGGTCTATCAGATTCTCTAATTATATTTCCAATATCTCTAATATCTTTCGAGAAAATGAGGAGGAAAGTCGTGTTTTTATATAATTATACGGTTTTATTTTACTGCGTAATTATTAGTCATAAAACAAATATTCATAATGACAGTTTTACAGTTTAATTAGGTGTATCAGATGCTGCAATGATATTTCCAATATCTCTAATAGCTTTCGAGAAAATGAGGAGGAAAGTCATGTTTTTTTATAAAAATTAAGTTTCATTTTACTGCGTAATTATGAGTCATAGAACTAATATTCATAATTACAGTTGTACAGTTTTAATTAGGTCTATCAGATGCTGCAATGATATTTCCAATATCTCTAATAGCTTTCGGGAAAATGAGAAGGAAAGTCATGTTTTTATATAAATATAAAGTTTAATTTTACTGCGTAATTATTAGTCATAGAACAAATATTCATAATATCAGTTGTACAATATAATTAGGTGTATCAGATGCTGCAATGATATTTCCAATATCTCTAATAGCTTTCGAGAAAATGAGGAGGAAAGTCATGTTTTTATATAAATATTAAGTTTCATTTTACTGCGTAATTATGAGTCATTGAACAAATATTCATAATTTCAGTTGTACAGTTTAATTAGGTCTATCAGATGCTGCAATGATATTTCCAATATCTCTAATAGCTTTCGGGAAAATGAGAAGGAAATTCATGTTTTTATATAAATATAAAGTTTAATTTTACTGCGTAATTATTAGTCATAGAACAAATATTCATAATATCAGTTGTACAATTTAATTAGGTGTATCAGATGCTGCAATTATATTTCCAATATCTCTAATAGCTTTCGAGAAAATGAGGAGGAAAGTCATGTTTTTTTATAAATATTAAGTTTCATTTTACTGCGTAATTATGAGTCATAGAACAAATATTCATAATGACAGTTGTACAGTTTAATTAGGTCTATCAGATGCTGCAATGATATTTCCAATATCTCTAATAGCTTTCGGGAAAATGAGAAGGAATGTCATGTTTTTATATAAATATAAAGTTTAATTTTACTGCGTAATTATTAGTCATAGAACAAATATTCATAATATCAGTTGTACAATTTAATTAGGTGTATCAGATGCTGCAATGATATTTCCAATATCTCTAATAGCTTTCGAGAAAATGAGGAGGAAAGTCATGTTTTTATATAAATATTAAGTTTCATTTTACTGCGTAATTATGAGTCATAGAACAAATATTCATAATTACAGTTGTACAGTTTAATTAGGTCTATCAGATGCTGCAATGATATTTCCAATATCTCTAATAGCTTTCGGGAAAATGAGAAGGAAAGTCATGTTTTTATATAAATATAAAGTTTAATTTTACTGCGTAATTATTAGTCATAGAACAAATATTCATAATATCAGTTGTACAATTTAATTAGGTGTATCAGATGCTGCAATGATATTTCCAATATCTCTAATAGCTTTCGAGAATATGAGGAGGAAAGTCATGTTTTTATATTAATATTAAGTTTCATTTTACTGCGTAATTATGAATCATGGAACAAATATTCATAATTACAGTTGTACAGTTTAATTAGGTCTATCAGATGCTGCAATGATATTTCCAATATCTCTAATAGCTTTCGAGAATATGAGGAGGAAAGTCATGTTTTTATATAAATATTAAGTTTCATTTTACTGCGTAATTATGAATCATGGAACAAATATTCATAATTACAGTTGTACAGTTTAATTAGGTCTATCAGATGCTGCAATGATATTTCCAATATCTCTAATAGCTTTCGGGAAAATGAGAAGGAAAGTCATCTTTTTATATAAATATAAAGTTTCATTTTACTGCGTAATTATTAGTCATAGAACAAATATTCATAATATCAGTTGTACAATTTAATTAGGTGTATCAGATGCTGCAATTATATTTCCAATATCTCTAATAGCTTTTGAGAAAATGAAGAGGAAAGTCATGTTTTTATATAAATATTAAGTTTCATTTTACTGCGTAATTATTAGTCATAGAACAAATATTCATAATGACAGTTTTACAGTTTAATTAGGTGGATCAAATACTGTAATGATATTTCCAATATCTCTAATAGTTTTCGAGAAAATGAGGAGGAAAGTCATGTTTTTATATAAATATACGGTTTAATTTTACTGCGTAATTGGTTAGTCATAGAACAAATATTCATAATGACAGTTGTACAGTTGAATTAGGTGTATCAGATGGTGCAATGATATTTCCAATATCTCTAATAGCTTTCGAGAAAATGAGGAAGAAAGTAATTTTAAAAAAAGTAAAATTCAGTATATATTAGTACTAGAGCAAATATTCATAATGACAGTAGTAGATTTTAATTAGGTCTATCAGATTCTCTAATTATATTTCCAATATCTCTATTATCTTTCGAGAAAATGAGGAGGAAAGTCGTGTTTTTATATAATTATACGGTTTTATTTTACTGCGTAATTATTAGTCATAAAACAAATATTCATAATGACAGTTTTACAGTTTAATTAGGTGTATCAGATGCTGCAATGATATTTCCAATATCTCTAATAGCTTTCGAGAAAATGAGGAGGAAAGTCATGTTTTTTTATAAAAATTAAGTTTCATTTTACTGCGTAATTATGAGTCATAGAACTAATATTCATAATTACAGTTGTACAGTTTAATTAGGTCTATCAGATGCTGCAATGATATTTCCAATATCTCTAATAGCTTTCGGGAAAATGAGAAGGAAATTCATGTTTTTATATAAATATAAAGTTTAATTTTACTGCGTAATTATTAGTCATAGAACAAATATTCATAATATCAGTTGTACAATTTAATTAGGTGTATCAGATGCTGCAATGATATTTCCAATATCTCTAATAGCTTTCGAGAAAATGAGAAGGAAAGTCATGTTTTTTATATAAAATTAAGTTTCATTTTACTGCGTAATTATGAGTCATAGAACAAATATTCATAATGACAGTTGTACAGTTTAATTAGGTCTATCAGATGCTGCAATGATATTTGCAATATCTCTAATAGCTTTCGGGAAAATGAGAAGGAAAGTCATGTTTTTATATAAATATAAAGTTTAATTTTACTGCGTAATTATTAGTCATAGAACAAATATTCATAATATCAGTTGTACAATTTAATTAGGTGTATCAGATGCTGCAATGATATTTCCAATATCTCTAATAGCTTTCGAGAAAATGAGGAGGAAAGTCATGTTTTTATATAAATATTAAGTTTCATTTTACTGCATAATTATGAGTCATAGAACAAATATTCATAATTACAGTTGTACAGTTTAATTAGGTCTATCAGATGCTGCAATGATATTTCCAATATCTCTAATAGCTTTCGGGAAAATGAGAAGGAAAATCATGTTTTTATATAAATATAAAGTTTAATTTTACTGCGTAATTATTAGTCATAGAACAAATATTCATAATATCAGTTGTACAATTTAATTAGGTGTATCAGATGCTGCAATGATATTTCCAATATCTCTAATAGCTTTCGAGAATATGAGGAGGAAAGTCATGTTTTTATATAAATATTAAGTTTCATTTTACTGCGTAATTATGAGTCATGGAACAAATATTCATAATTACAGTTGTACAGTTTAATTAGGTCTATCAGATGCTGCAATGATATTTCCAATATCTCTAATAGCTTTCGGGAAAATGAGAAGGAAAGTCATCTTTTTATATAAATATAAAGTTTAATTTTACTGCGTAATTATTAGTCATAGAACAAATATTCATAATATCAGTTGTACAATTTAATTAGGTGTATCAGATGCTGCAATGATATTTCCAATATCTCTAATAGCTTTCGAGAAAATGAGGAGGAAAATCATGTTTTTATATAAATATTAAGTTTCATTTTAATGCGTAATTATTAGTCATAGAACAAATATTCATAATGACAGTTTTACAGTTTAATTAGGTGTATCAAATGCTGCAATGATATTTCCAATATCTAATAGCTTTCCAGAAAATGAGGAGGAAAGTCATGTTTTTATATAAATATAAAGTTTTATTTTACTTCGTAATTATTAGTCATAGTACAAATATTTATAATGACAGTTGTACAGTTGAATTAGGTGTATCAGATGGTGCAATGATATTTCCAATATCTCTAATAGCTTTCGAGAATATGAGGAGGAAAGTCATGTTTTTATATAAATATTAAGTTTCATTTTACTGCGTAATTATGAGTCATGGAACAAATATTCATAATTACAGTTGTACAGTTTAATTAGGTCTATCAGATGCTGCAATGATATTTCCAATATCTCTAATAGCTTTCGGGAAAATGAGAAGGAAAGTCATCTTTTTATATAAATATAAAGTTTAATTTTACTGCGTAATTATTAGTCATAGAACAAATATTCATAATATCAGTTGTACAATTTAATTAGGTGTATCAGATGCTGCAATGATATTTCCAATATCTCTAATAGCTTTCGAGAAAATGAGGAGGAAAATCATGTTTTTATATAAATATTAAGTTTCATTTTAATGCGTAATTATTAGTCATAGAACAAATATTCATAATGACAGTTTTACAGTTTAATTAGGTGTATCAAATGCTGCAATGATATTTCCAATATCTAATAGCTTTCCAGAAAATGAGGAGGAAAGTCATGTTTTTATATAAATATAAAGTTTTATTTTACTTCGTAATTATTAGTCATAGTACAAATATTTATAATGACAGTTGTACAGTTGAATTAGGTGTATCAGATGGTGCAATGATATTTCCAATATCTCTAATAGCTTTCGAGAAAATGAGGAAGAAAGTAATTTTAAAAAAAGTAAAATTCAGTATATATTAGTACTAGAGCAAATATTCATAATGACAGTAGTAGATTTTAATTAGGTCTATCAGATTCTGTAATGATATTTCCAATATCTCTAATATCTTTCGAGAAAATGAGGAGGAAAGTCGTGTTTTTATATAATTATACGGTTTTATTTTACTGCGTAATTATTAGTCATAGAACAAATATTCATAATGTCAGTTTTACAGTTTAATTAGGTGTATCAGATGCTGCAATGATATTTCCAATATCTCTAATAGCTTTCGAGAAAATGAGGAGGAAAGTCATGTTTTTATGTAAATAGTACAGTACACGTTGGAAATCCTTGTCATATATTTTAG